>CAJNOP010000602.1:84913-128384 GCA_905250075.1 Rotaria sp. Silwood1 | reverse complement strand
GAGGCTGAGTCCCACCTCAGCTCCCGCCAGCCAAAAATCCTGACTTCGCCACTAACAGTAATGTGAAGTAAGCAAATAATATGTATTTTATGACAATACGACTTGGGAATAGAGAAAAAATGTAATTGAAAATTCAAATTGACATAAAAATAGTGAAGTCATTAGAAGCTATTGTAACCGAGGAAATTTTTTACATTATAAAGTGCTATGAATTGAATCAAAAACACAGAAAGTTTCCAAATAGACTTCGCATATTTACTTAATATTAAATAATAATCTTAATGTTCTCTTTCTCTCTAAAGTTTATCAATATTTCTCGAGTCAATTAGTATTTTCACTGTTTTCTGTATCTACAAATGTAGCGAATTTTGTATGTTCTTTCCTTTTTTTCTGTGTGAAAATAATACAAAAAAAGAAAGCAGAAAATTATTTGATGACAACAAAATTATATATTTATTCAATCTAAATTGAATTTCAGTCGAACTTTTGCCATATCATTCAAGTGCTTTATACTTGCTAACGTTTGTTTTTCAATCCATCACGAGGATTTATCTTTCGCTTCAATAACTAATTTTAGCCATACTGTTGTCGAGTTTTCATCAGTTTTCGGTTGAAAGTAAGTTGGACCCTCTGCATACATCCAATCTTCTGAACAAGTTATAGGTGGTTTTGATTGTTTTTCTTTTTTTTTAGCTGACCAACGCCACCAACAATCTATTACTCCATATTTCTCAGGTTCTGTATATTCAGAACACAATGGACATTTACAATTATTTTCATCAAGATCAGCTAATATATTTAGAGAGCAGCATCCAAATGAGATTCGTATCTGTCGATTAAAGAGTGTACATGCTTTGTTATGACAAATAGCTTCGATGAAAATACCAGCTTTCTCAGGCAATGGAAGCATAACGTGTGGCGGTACTTTTTCGACTAAATGAATGAAATGAAGACCATGACCAAGATCACTATTACTTTCAACTTCAAAGTAAAAACCAGGCATTAATAGAATTTCTTGTTCACCACTATAAAATGAATGTCGTTTTATAGAACGTCCACTATTACATTTAATGAAAAATATTGTTCTTTGTCCTTCTTGTCCACAAAACTGTTTCGATTGCAATAAATCCATTGAATCTGTGCATGATGATAAACCCCACCAGAAATGCTGTTGACCTACGACATATTGTGATGATATATCAAGTTTGACACCACGAAAAATAGTTTCTTTAGTCGGTGGAAGACGATAAAGAGCGGTAAGAAGAAGTTTTAAATAGGTATACCAAGGCGCAAGTTTTTCTCTTTTTTCTGTTCGTAATGTTTCATTTAATAAGTAATAAAGACTGTTTTCACTGCGATCCCAATTGAATGTATATAACCTAATTGATGCAGACTCATCAACAGTTAAATTATTCGATGGATTCTTGCATCCTTCTTTCACAATCCAAGCATTACGCTCAAGACTGCCATCTTCAAAGAATGGAATAAGAGGTTTAATGGCAATTTCCAACGGTAAAAGAGGGCAGTGTTGATAGCCATCAATAGCTGACAGAACCGTCTGAGGTTCTTTGATAACATCAAACATACGTGGAATCATTTTCAACTCGAGTAACACAAAAAGGAGTATAAATCAAAAACTTTTCTTTTATTATTTACTCACGTTACTAAAGCATCAATAAGAGGTAACAAAATAGAATGTAATAATGTAAAAGGAGTGATGAGGTTGGAAGTTTTTTCAACGTGTGTCGTCAGAGCATTTTTTTTTTTTTGTTGCATGAGAGAACGCAAGAGAAAAACATCATGATTGCACCACCATGTACTAGAAGAAAAAAACATAAACATTTTGTCTTCTATTGATAAAAATTTTTGCTCGAGACATGTTTGTCTAAGGAAGAAATGAAAAAAGTTGATAACCTATATATTGCATCTTGTTCGGCATTCTTCATGGCTTTTTTTTTTCAAAAATATGAACATTTATTTATGGTGAATAGATATCGTCAAAATAATTTTATATCTGGTCATAATGAATGTTTTCATTTGTTGGATGATGAAAACAGTTGGGGACACTACGTAAGATAGTTTTGTAATGCTACTATTCTCTTCTACAACATACAAACTTTAATTAATAGAAAGTTATTTTTGACGTCAAATTCTCGAGGTAAAAGATTTTCTCGGACGAATTATATGAGCTCTGTTTTACTTGGTATTTTGCCATAATCGCTTTGTATTTTTCAGTATACAATACAGAGTTATGTAATACGACAATTTACTAGCATGCTTGTTTGACCAGAGTTGAATTTTGTAACAATGAAAGAAAAATGATTGATCATTATCGTTCATTTCAATTAATTTCATCTTGACGAACATGTTGCCCATTTTGAAGCACAGTAGAAATTTCCATTTTAAGTTTCGATGAAAGACAATATCAAAATGTTACCTTTTTTAGTAAATCTATTTGTATGAACTGACATCTTTCGTCTAACAGTATCGTTCGTCATTATGTCTCTCTCTTACACTTGTCATCATTGTTGTTATTTATCTTAAGGTATCACACTGTTTTTCTTGAATCAATGAAGTTTTTCTTATTGGCTGGCTATGTTAATTGTGTGTGTAGTGTAAGTTGAGTTCTGGATTTCGAGAGAAACCGTAATGTTTGCTCGGTACACAACGTTTTATATTACGAAACTATTTCGACTATTTCCGTTTCGAATACGTAAAAACTAAATAGGATTTGAATTAAATTGCGAATAGGAGCCAAGAATCATCCACTTGTAATTGACTATCGTCTAGAAATGATCACCAATCCTAGACATATTTTTATCTCTTAAAAAATGAAATTTCTATTTAATTGTGTTCTGTGTAAACGAATATCATTAATTAAATAAATATTGTTCTCATACCCAATAGTAATGCATGCAGGAAAGAAAAATAGAACGATAGGACCTTAACATAGAGTCTCTTTCATGAAATTTTCTCTTTTTGACCAAACAAATTTCAACATGATCTTGCCAATGTCAATAAAAACAATCGTGTCCACTATGTAGGAACAGCTATTTTTTTTTATATGAAATATTTTAAATGGTAAAGATACCTTTCGTATAGACATAAAAGTGAACTTACTTTCTCTAATAAGCATTATCACAATTTGTTCCCAAGAGTCAAATATAACATGAGATCTTGTTTTAGAATGTGATTATAAACGTTGATATAGATTCGTATCAACAGAATCTCTAAAATATACAATTTCATCCTAATTTCTACTGGTTCAACAAAAAGATGACATCTTCAGTATCGTTACAACCGAGCACTTTCTAGTTGGCTTGTTGCAATAATGATTTAAAAACAGTTCAAGAGAATGCTAACTGTTCCGAAATCGATGCTCTGGGACCCGATGGAAACACCGCTCTTCATGCTGCTTCAATGTATGGTCATGCTAAACTTGTCCGACTCTTATTACGCTATCATGCTTCACGCGAGATTTGCAATGATAAAGGACTTACTCCTGAAGAATTAGCAGCAAATGACGAAACTCGAATAGCATTCAAAGAACCTGTACGAACGATATCCGATTCCAACCATTTTGTTGCTTCATCACGTGAAGTCGAATGGCTTGATTCATATAAAAATGCCTATAGAATAGCATACGAGAATCATGAACATATGAAACGATGGCTGACAAAAGTTGCATTGCATAAACTGCTCAAGGCAATCGTTAATGACTATATCGAAAAAATTAAGTTTAAAGACGAAAATGATCGAAAAATCATCAAAGAAGAACTCTCGTATGTGATAGAAGAAGATGATCCTCTTGGTTTATTAATGACATACACCAATCCGAGAGTTCAATTTCATTATTTATTAAATCATGATTTGGCTGAATTAGGTTCCGATTTTCGTTTTGTTAGTACTCAAGCTTTGATCAATTCAGGTTACGTCGACAATGAACCACCACAAGGTCTTGGTCAGTATATATTTACTTCGATTGTTATTAATCATCCTCGATTTCATCCATATCACTATTCTGGTACTACCTTTCGTGGAATGAAGATTACAAAGAAAGATCTTGAAGAATACAATAAAGGAAATATTGTTTTAACTCGTTCATTTCTTTCTACATCGAAAGATCGATCTATCGCTGAACTATTTATTGATTGTACTAATAATGAAATTCATCCACTAGTTATGTGTATCTATAAAGTGATTAATCCACGATCAAGTCTCTTCATTGAAAAAATTAGTCATATTGGAGATGAAAAAGAAGTGCTTATTGTACCGTTCACTGTATTTCAAGTAAAAGAACAACGTTATGCAGAGCTGACGAAGGGAGGTCAAATTTATCAGATCAAAGAAATTGAATTAGAAGAATGTCGTCCATTATGAAATCTTATTTATTTTGTTCAAGAACTCGACGAAGCGGGTGTGGAGTAGGTGGGTCTTCCTGTACTTACATTTAGTTTGAACGGTAGGCATGAACGATCTTTTCCTTGCTACAACCTTGATCGGACCATGGAACAGTAGTCAGATTTGAGACTTGTTGTTTGTATTCTTTATTTATTAACAATTAAAATTCGACATTATTATAAATCTTCATAAATAGTTGATTAATCTTGATTAGAATTGATTATATCAGAGACATAATCTAGGAAGATTTTTGAATTATTCATTGTAACTTTACTTTTAATTATCGATTATTTTCAAAATGATCATTTATCGATTAATACTAATGATATTAAACAGGAATAAAAGAATAAAAAGATAATTCTCTTCCACTTGAATAATCTTATATGCTATCTTTATTTTGTAGTTGTGATATCAATTTGAAAATAATCGCATTTTTTTTTTTAATATAAAGTTCTATTTCACAAAAAACATCGTAATTCTCAGTTAGAGCAATGTAATATTTTATTGGTACAAAATATTTGTTATGAAACAATAAATATAGAATTTTAAAAAAAATCTGTATTCTCGAATTCTTTAAACATCGTTATTTTATGAATAATGTATCACCCTATTGATGATTAACATTATTATCTCAAGAGACTCGATTTTATTTGATGCCAATATAAAATTTTTTTTTCCTAGTAAATTAATTCCGTTGTTGACATTAGAAAATATAATTCTTTCATTGATTGACAAATTGTGCATTACAATGCTAATTAACATTTTGTTTTGTTGTACATTGTTTTTTTTGCGAATATTAGTATTTCAACAATTAGTGCGCTATAAGTAATGGCACTATTCCTATTTTATTATAACCTTATTCAGATTTCCATGTAGAAAACAATACTCTCACTAAACATAAGCTTAAACTTTCATCAAATTTATCGAATTTTTAATAATATTGACTCAAAGTGATAGTCATCGGAAACTTTCATAATAAAATCCGATCCTTCGAAATATCGATATATGATGAAATAAATGATTCTTAAAGAATTCCAGGCGACAAATAAATATTCCATGAAAAAGTTAAGATCTAATCAACGAAACTTCAAATACAAATTATTATATGTTAGAAATGGATAAATATTGGAGAACTTGAGTATTGTTCAATTTTTATGATAATGACCATTACTAAGGTTAGATATAAAGCTGTCATTTTGATTGTCTAGAGAATAATATAGCGAATTGTTTGAATAGATTAAGTACAGTTTTATATATGATGCCATTATTTATGGCATATTCGTTAATACTGATTTCAATATTTTGAACTCAAATTAAAATTTGATTAAAGACAAAAATCTAATTCTCGAACGTCAGTCAAAATAATTGAGCATTGATTAATATAATAAATTATTTTTCATTCGCTAATTTTTGTTTGTCAATATAGATTAAAATTCTATATTGCATAACATAATCAACTTGATTGAAATCTAATCTGAATAGAAAGTGTAACTTATTAAAAGAATGTTCAAAATCTATAAGATGTAATTATTCAGAAAAACAACATGACTTGTCTTAGTTTTTATAAATAAAATAATATAAAAAATATTTGAAATTTAAAAATAAATCTAGATTTTATTCTAATAGATATATAGAATAATAAAATAAGTTTATTTTACAATAAATTTGTTCAGTAAATGAATAAATTTAAAAAAAAA
The DNA here is from genome assembly GCA_905250075.1 of Rotaria sp. Silwood1. Classification (NCBI taxonomy): domain Eukaryota; kingdom Metazoa; phylum Rotifera; class Eurotatoria; order Philodinida; family Philodinidae; genus Rotaria; species Rotaria sp. Silwood1. Next base: position 122,286 of record CAJNOP010000602.1, on the reverse strand, counting down.
AAAAGAATTAAGATATATGTAGAACAGTTTGCATAAGTGGTGTAACTTTATCAACAGTATTTGATTTAATATATTGAAAACGAAAAAATTCTCGAAATTTTTTAGTTGCTAATTGAAGTTGAAATATAACTGTGAGTAATTGAGTTATATGTTTATAAGTTTTCATTTCACCCCATTTATTAATTGAATATTTCCAAAGTAATTTTGTATAATAATTTTGAGCTCGATTAACAGCTAATGAGTCTTTTAATGATGGTTCATTTTCATTCATTGATAAACCTTGAGAAAAAATAAGAATTGGCAATAAAAGAGATAATAATATTGGATCTTGTTCAGTTATATTAACAAGTGAAAGTACTAAATTAATCAATGTACGACGAATATCAATTGATTGATCAGATAACATTAATAATTGATGTTTTTCATTTATTTGATTTTCTTCATTTAAATAAGAATTATTTATTGGTTTATAAATAAAACATTTAAATATTGGAAAAAGAGGAAGAAGATTATATTTAATAAGAATAAAACGATCATCAGCATGTAAACTTTCAAATTCATCTATTTGACGAAAAAAACTAATAAAACGTAAAGCTATTTGATTAGCTGATTGAGACCAAGATATAAGAGCTGTTTCATGATCTGTTGCATCTATTGGAAAACATTGCATATTTTCATTTTGAAAATATGATAAAAATGATGATTGAACATTTTCAATTGTTAATCGATCTTGACAAGACAATGTTTCTATTTCCAATGATTTATCTTCAATATGATATAAATCTATAGTTTCATCGATAAGAATTTGATCATTATATTTCTCCATATCCATTAATAACTAAAAACCAAAACAAATATATTTCTTTCACGTAATTTTAAATCTTTTAATTAATTAAATATTGATTTAAATTAAATGTAAACAATGAAAAACTTACATGATCAATATCATCAAATGTTTGTGAAAATGATTGAGAATTTGATGAAATACTTGTTGATAATAATGAATTATTCGAATCAGATGTTGATGAACGTTTTGATGATATATTTCGATTTTCTTCAAGACGTTTTTTTCTTCGTTCTTTTTCTTCATCACTTAGAATAAAATCTTTTCTCATTCCCATAGCAAAACATCGATTTAATCGACATCGTTGACATTTACGACGCATTTCATAGCTTATTGAACATTGACCTTCACCTGTCAAACATGATAATTTTTCCTAAAAACAAAATTATTATTACTCATCATCATATATTTAAAATATGTTTTTTTGTTTTTGCTCGTTCTATTTCAATGTTAAACCACTCGGTATACATCGAATATCGAGTATTCGGAAACTCTGATTTTGAACATTCATTCTGACCTCTTCTGCATCAAACTTGCGTTCATTCTTTATTCAATAATCTTATCACAATTGTTGATTTTCATTCTATAATTAACCATTATTTCAGAACTTTCTCATCAATATTTATTATTCATTGATCGACATAAAACCGCATTACTCTTCTCTTCATTGAATATATGTCAATATTTTCTCTTTTATCTCAAAAAGTTAAAGATAAATATTGAAAAAATGAGTAACATTGACAATGCACTCTTTTTTTTTTGTTATAAATGAACGATATTTCCAATTCGCTTGATGATCAGAAAAACACATAAAGAATAGCTATTTACTAATGACGACATCAGGATTGCAGAGAATTTTTTTAGAGCAATTAAGAAAAATCATCCACAAAGTAGAATCTAGGATGCGAGGAGGGAGGCAGATAGAATAATAATTGAATATAGGAATATACTCGTATTTTAGGATTACAAATCTGAAATAAGTCTAAAGAATTTGATATATAAAGAATAGATTGTGTATATATCTAAAATGTTCAATGAATTCCTATGTATAATGTTTGATGATAAACTATATATATATATAATAAAATGATATAAAACTAGTAACTAACCAGAGATTGATGAGCATTACGACGAAAAAAAGCTTTACATGAAGCACAGGAAAGAGCATCATAATTAAATCCAACAGCACGATCCCCACAAATGGTACAAGTTAAATCTGTTGATTTTCTTGATATTTTAACTGGTTTTGATCTATTATGATCAGATGAATTAAGTACACGTTTATATATTTGATCACTTGTAGAATTCTAAACAATTTCTATTGATTGTCTTAACAAATTTTATTTTAATTCTATACAAACCAATTCAGATAATTCATCAAGTAAATTCAAATTAATGATATTATTATTGTTTGCTAAAGTTATTTCTTTCTGATTATCCAAATCAATAATAAGTGTATTATTTGTTTTGTTTAAAGAAAATTGTCGAATTAAATCTTCATTTGATGTTATTATGATCATTTTAGTTTCATTAGCCATTCTTTGTTTCTCTTGTGTCATTTTAGAGGTTTCTTTTTTGTGTAAGTTATTATATAACAACACACACGATAACTAAATAACGATAGTGACTATTTCAATCAAAAAAAACAAGAAGCAAAAAAAAAGAAAAACATGAAAATGAAAACAAATGACGTACTTTCTATTTTCATGTTAAGAACACAAGGAGAAATAATTGAAGAACAAGAAGAAAAAAAACGTATTTATGTATTATTACTTTTATGCCAACGTAGCTGATCACTCGTTAATGCGTCATTATTGTAACATTAGCTGACGCAAGCGTTTTTTTCTATTTGCGCACATATATCATTTTTTATTGTTTACCTTTATCTTTATCTTAGTTGATTTATACGAAATCGAACATAATTATCATGTTAATAAATAAATAAATAGATCAATAATTTTTCATTTGATTTTAAATGAAAACACATTTGAATCTATTTCGAACTAGTATATCATATTATTATTGTCTATGTCTATGTAACATAGAAATCTTTCACTAATATATTATCAGATATTAAGCAGAATATAAATTGTTCAATTCAAATCAATTCCGAGATTGAAACGAAATCGATTATCAATTGAATATTTGATAGAGTAACTCAAATAAAGACGCTTTTTATTCAATCATTATTTTATAATTACGAACAAAATTCAAGCCATCTGTTGCCTTATAAGAAGATACAGCAATACAATACAAATTATTATACTTAAATAGTCATTGAGAATAAACTAAATTAATTTAATAAAATAATATTAAACTGATAATTGACTGAAATAAATTAAAAATATACACAAGATAATTAAATTAGTATTAAATAACATTAAATGTACATATTTAATAATTAAGATATTGATCAATGATTTCTATTTATTATTTCTTTAAAATAAACTCTTTTTTGATAGAAACAGTCTTTTAAGCTCTTACTTTACAAACATTTTCAGTTAATATTCATACCGATCGATTATTCGATTGTTTTATCTTGATAGATTTGTTCTGTTAAAAATATTTCAATATTTTAATCGTCAATAAAATAATTCGTTTTTAGATTGATCAATATCTAGCTTTAATCAGGCACTTTATTATATAAAAATTATTTTTGTTTTAACTAAGGAAAAACAAACATTAACTCAAATAAAATCTCAATAAAGATTTTCTCATTTATTTTGGCTTTTGACTTATTTCAAATTAAATTAAATGAGTTAATTATTAAAAATATTTAACTCATTTAATTTAGTATTATTATATATTGAGTTAAATATTTATTTCAAATTTCTAAGTTAATTTCAATGATTTATTGATGAAATAATATTGAAAATGTCACTTAACAAACTATAATAGATATTTGTTTGTGAGTGTTTTCTCGTTCTTTTATCTCGCCAATAAAATTGATACGAGATAGATTTATCAAAACCAAGTATCACTCAAAAAAGAAACCTCATTTCTTTTTCTTTTTTTTTTGTCTATGACACATATGCAGTGTGTTCGATTCAACAAACAGCTCGAATCAATTATGGATTATTATAGAATGTTAACTATTTATTATTTATTTATTTTTGTTTTTCGTCTATTTATAATAGTGAAAATATATTCTGTTTCTTATATATGTCATCAAAAAAATAAAACTAATCATCTTTTATTGATTATTGAATAAGTTCATTCATTTGTTCGACTAGTTTTGACAAAATCAAATTAATAAAATCACTGTTAATAATATTTAATATATAGATTGTAATCATTATCCATTATAATCATTCTCTCATTTGAACAAACGATTCACAAAATTTAACTAGGCCCAAATACTTTTTTCATTTTCTATCAAATCGAAAAACTTCGATCAGTAGTGCATCATAGTCTTTTTATCAATATTTTTAATTAGATAGATTTACGAAATATATTTTTTCAAGTTTCATTCAGTTTCATATAAGTAAATACTCTATTATAGATCGACAATCACTTCCAGTAAGGATCTCTCGTATTACAAGTGAAGAAGAACTCGATAAAAATCTAAGTTTTTACAATGATCAAAATGATAGTGTATCATATTTTATTTTTATGAATAAATCTGCTTGGTCACTAAATCTTTTTTTCTTTTTTGCAGTAAAATAAACGAGATATTTTTCTTTCCAAGAACATATTTCAATAAACATAAATGTTTGCATATATACACGGCTATATTTATCTTTCGAAAAAAAGAAAATAATTACTAAATGTCTTTCATTTAAATGGCAAACAAGAAGAAAATTGGTTTTCTCTCACTTTTTAACTTTCACATTCATTGAAGATAACAAATTGTGACAATTATTTGGTTTTTTTTTGCTCGATTGATTGAATACTATTTTTGGTTTAGAAGATTCAATGGTCATATGTATAAATTAATTGAAATGAACATATAGTCAAGATTATTTGTGTAGAATCATAGTTAGACGTTAAATATGTTAATTCTGAAATTAAAAATCGAATATCTAGATTTGGTTAGTATTACTATTTTTTCATTTTTTAATTCAAGTGTAGACCATACGCTAGTTACAATGATTCAATTAGATTTTTCACTTTTAAATCATTAGAATGAATCGCAAGAATTTCATTAAATTCGTTCAAATTAAAATAATTCATAAGTGAAATTTATTTTACATATGTGATTTAAAAAAGCTAAAAATAACTGAGTACTATTTCTACAATTCTTTTATTTAATCAAATCGTTTGAATTATTATAGAGTATTAAACGAAGAAGATGTTGTTTTATCAATATGAGAAATAGAAAAAGAAAAGTCTATTAAACGTCAATAAATAAGAGATATTTTCATTAAAAGTGACATTTATTGAACATAATTTTAATATATATATATATGTCTTCTGTTAAAATATGACCAAAGTTAAATGAACAGTCTATAAAGAATAATGTAATAAGTATTTATTAATAAATAATCAAACGAAAATGAAGTAATAACGAATTAAATATTGTTATATTTAATTGAATTGAAAAAAATTTGAAAAGATTATCGTTGATTCTATGAATATTGATCAATAAATATTCATTATAAAACAGTTTTAACTCTGACTCTATTTTATTTTGATTGATCGAAAGAAAACTAATTATCATTTCAATCTTTAGAATTGTAGAAAAGTAAAACTTTTTTTTATTAAAAAGTAATTTAATTGGTTAAGTAATATCCTCTTTGACGATTTATTTTAGTTAATGTTCTTTTTTTTTATAGAGGGCACTTTTTTAATACATCGTTTATCTTTTTTTCATTTTAGTTAAAATAAATAATGATGTGACGATGTTACTGTTCAGACTTTTCTTTTTTTTTTTACATACGAATGAATGACGATGCAAAAAATGCAAACATTATTCATTCTTTTTCTCTTTCTATAACATTTAAACGAGATAAAAAATCAGCGAGAGGTTATTTCACCATTAGGTAATCAACATAGATTTTTTTTTTTTTCTTGTGAATTTATTTTCTTGTAAGAGTGATGTGTGTTTTTTTTTTATATGTATTTATATTAACAATTAAATTGAAAAAGAAAATTGTTTTAGAATAAAACCCGTAATGCCACCTGTAAAAGATGGAGATGAAAATCGAATTGCTCATCTTGTTGAAAAATATATTAATGAAAATGATGTTATGATTTTTTCAAAATCTTGGTGTCCATATTGTAAAAAGGTTTGATTTTATTTTATTTTTATTTATTTATTTAATATTCTATTATTATTATTAGATAAAACAAGCATTAACATCTGCTAATATTGATTTTTATTCAATTGAATTAGATCAAATCGGTATTTATCTTATTTGTTGTTGTTGTTGTTGTTGTTTTTAATATAAATTATTGATTTAGCTGAAGGTGAAACGATTCTAAATGAATTAATTAATAAAACACAACAAGAAACTGTTCCTAATATATTTATTAAAAAACAACATATTGGTTTGTTTTTAAAACATAGTTTTTGTTTTTTAAAAGAAAATAATAATTATTTTAATAATATATAGGTGGTTGTGATAAGACTCTTGAAGCAATGAAAAGTGGTCGAGTTGCTACTCTTCTTAATGGGACTGAATCGAAAATTGAATCTCGAAAAGTAGCTGATGATGATTTAGATTCATATGACTATGATTTAATTGTTATTGGAGGAGGTTCTGGTGGACTTGCATGTTCAAAAGTATTTTATATATATATAAAAAAAAACAAATTTTCAATATAAATTGTTTTTTTCTTAGGAAGCTCGATCATTTGATAAAAAAGTATGTGTACTTGATTTTGTTAAACCAACACCTATTGGAACAACTTGGGGTTTGTAATCAATATATATATATTAAATAATAATATTTTTTTGTTTCTAATAGGACTTGGTGGAACATGTGTTAATGTTGGTGTAAGTTTAGTTTAGTTTATTATTTATTTGAAATATTAATATTAATATAATTGATAGTGTATTCCAAAAAAATTAATGCATCAAGCATCATTACTTGGTGAATACTTCAATGATTCAATTGATTATGGTTGGTCACAAGTTGAACAAGGTTTGAACATTTTTTTTTATTTTTATTTTCAATAAAAAAGGAAAAATAAACTTAAAAAATTCTGTTTGTTTTTTTTGTTTTAGAAAAATCTCGTCAACATAGTTGGTCAAAAATGATTCAATCAATTCAATCATATATTCGTTCACTTAATTTTAAATATCGAACTGATCTTCGTTCAAAAGGTGTTGTTTATGAAAATTCTTATGGACAATTTATTTCCCCACGTCGATTAAAAGTTTATTTATTATTTTTTTTCTTTTTAAATAATTATTATTTTTATTTAAGTTAACTGACAAAAAAGGTCAAACTAAAGAAATAACTGGAAAAAATATTGTTATAGCTGTTGGAGGAAGACCAAAATATCCAGATATTGAAGGTGATCAAAAATATGGAATAACCAGGTTTATTTACATGTTTTTTTGTTTTCTTCAAAAAAAAAAAAAAATACGTTTAGTGATGATTTATTTTCTCTTGGATATGATCCGGGAAAGACAATTGTTGTTGGTGCATCCTATGTTGCACTTGAATGTGCAGGTTTTTTACATGGAATTGGTCGAGAAGTTCATATATTTGTTCGTTCAATACTTCTTCGTGGTTTTGATCAACAAATGGCAAATAGAATTGGAGATTTTATGTCATCAATTGGAATTCATTTTCATCATCAAACTATTCCAATACGTTTAGAATGTTTAGAAGAAGGAAAACCAGGAAAATTACGTCTTCATTATCGACAAACACTTGAATCAGGAGAAATTTATGAATCCTATGAAGATTGTAATACTGTTTTATTTGCTATTGGACGTGAAGCTTGTACTCATGATTTAAATTTGAATCAAATTGGAATTAATATTAATAAAATAAATGGTTTTAAAATAAAAACAAAACATGAACAATCAATTAATTGTCCATGGTTATATGCTATTGGAGATTGTATTGATGAACAAACTATGCCTAGAGGACAACCTTTAGAATTAACACCAGTTGCTATTCAAGCAGGTCAATTATTAGCTCGACGACTTTTTTCAAATAGTTCAATAACGGTTTGACTAACAAATGATGAATTATTATTTTAATTAAATAAATATGTATGTATATAAATATATTTAGATGGATTATCATAACGTTCCAACAACAGTTTTTACTCCAATAGAATACGGTGCTATTGGTTATATTGAAGAAGATGCTATTTCTCATTTTGGTCAAGAAAATATTGAAGTAAAATAAATAATATTTATTTTTCAATTCTTTTAAATAATTATTATTTAATAAGGTATATCACAGTGAATTTGTTCCATTAGAATGGTCAATATGTCATCATCGTGAAAAAGTTAAAACAATGTCATATTGTAAATTAATTGTTGACAAAAATACAGTAAGTTTATATTAAGATAGAAGAAATAAAAATGGAAGTAAAATGAATTTTATTTTAATTAAGAATCGTGTTGTTGGATTTCATGTTTTATCTCCAAATGCTGGTGAAATAACTCAAGGTTATGCCGTAGCAATGAGACTTGGAGCTACAAAAAATGATTTTGATATGACTGTTGGAATTCATCCAACATGTTCAGAAGTAAAAATTACAACTTTTTTCTTATATAGATAAATAAATTTTGTTTTTGTTTTTTTTTTGTCTTAGAATTTAACAACAGTATCAATAACAAAATCATCAGGCGATGCAGCTTCAAAAGAAGGTTGCTGAGGTTAAAGTTCCCCTGGCTAAATAGACCAGGGATCTTTTTCTTTTCTCAATTGTAATTAATAACTTCTAACGATAATGTTTCTTTTTTAATGATGAATTCGTTTGCCAAAGCTCGTACTCGAACGTCGAGAAGCTTCGAATTCTGATTGTCTTATCGTTTATTATGTTATTAATAAATTGAGTTAGTTTCTTTCTTTTTTTTTCTATTCCATATTATTCATATTTTTTCTACAAAATTCTTCTTATTCATTAAAGCTTATTACTAACAAACTATTGTTTTTTTTTGTTTATTTTGTTTATCTAGTTAAATATTAAATAAAATCATTCTATCAGTTGAATTAATTGAATATATTCATGGTGAGAATATTTATGCATCTTAAGAATTAATAAGAATATTTATTCATTAATAACAATTCTTCATTTATTAATTAACATTTTTATGAAAAAATATGAAAACAAAAACAACATTAAATCGAATGACTATATTGCATTTTTAAAATAAACTTTAAAAAAAGGAGACATCAAAAGAATTCTATTGTTTTATAATTCACTAAAACACGTTCCACATATTATAATCAATATTTGTCTATCATACCTGCCAAAATATATTTCTTCCGTCAGTTTTCTACATAAACATTTTTCCTACTGACTTTAGTTTACCCTCGATCATAGTTCAACTGATGGAGCACACGAAGAAAAGAGTATTTGTTTTTCCAAAAACAAAAAAAAAAATAATAGTTATACCTACGAAAACGTCCAATAAATATTATTTACAAATATACAGTCAAAATAATAAGAAAGAAAAGGTTATAAAACGAAATCTCTTAACAAAACATTTATCGTATTTCAAAATAGAAACAAATAAGTTGCTTTTATCAAACATAACCATTTTAATAATGTTGAAATCAGTTTCACAAACGAACAACAAGCTAATTATCCTAATTTGGATGATTTTGATCTATTCTCTTTTTACTAAGACAACCAATTTCCATTATCTTTGTTTTCATTTAATTTTTGAACTAGAAATAAATCTGGGACAAATTTATCAGCAATTTTGTTGATTGAATTATCTCTAAATGATTCATCATCGTCAAGGCATTCTTCAGCAGAATCAAATGTATAATCAAATTATATTTTTAAAACAATTGACTTTTTTCAATTATATTTATGTTACTAGTTTAACTGATGTGAATGTTAGAGAATGATTGATAGTTTCAATTTCATCACACATAGGCTTATTTCTTCTTTTGTGTGATTGTCTTAAAGTATAGTATTTCACATCCAAAAATACTGATTGATGATGTCACATATCAATATGAAAGAGTGACATTAGTCACTCATAGAACAGTAAGAAAATTTCTACAATCTTCTCGTCTATATTTTCAAGTCTTTTCACGTATTTTAAGAATCGCATTTCTATCATGCGTAGGGAATTGAATGTACGAAAATAGAACATTTTTGGAGGAAGGTGATGGTGTAACACTTCCTTCAATCCCCATTTAGTGCATCATCACTCCATGGGTGGATATCCCTCGAGCATCTCTGCAATGAAATATAGTTGATTATAATAAATTTAAAATTTTTAATAGTTCATTATTATGTGAAGTTAAACGAAGACAAACAAGAAAAAATTAATAATTAATTCTAAATCAACATTTATTGTATTTTGATCACATGAAAATGGTTTTAAAACAGCAGACATTGTTTCAGTTTCACTAACTCAATGTTGTTTATCTAATACTTGAGCATGTAATTGACGTTTAAATACATCAAAAAAAATATATATTTTACGTAAATGTTCAGCTCAACATGAACTACCATTTTCTTATGTATTAACTATTTCTTCAAGAAATTTCTCTCTTCACGATTGATATATCTATATAATTAATACATATACAAAGATAGTTTCTCTTATTATTCGAATGAAAACTTAAATTATTTTAGCAGATTCAATACTTTTTAAAATTCTTCAACAATCAGAGATGACAGAAGTCAGATGCAAAGTTTAATTAGCTGACTCTTTTCTCAAAGTACACTTTGACTGACATCATGACATTTTTCTTCATACATTCCATCAACATCTATTCAAGTAAATCTTAGAAGAAAATGTTTCTTTCGTGCTCACACTGTGAGAAGAGTCATATCCAGAAACGATAATTATTATTAAAATATTCATTTCGATGTAGAGTTATATTTTCTGGATTACTTTATTCAATTGTCAATTTTGTCATATACTTTTAAAATAAACCTTGATTTAAAATTTTGACAATTTTTTTCCGCATAAAAATAATCCCCGGACTCAGAGGGTTAATATGAACTTGATTAAACCACGATTTATCATGTTTTAGCACACGATTATCATTAAAGATTAATTTATATTTATTCAGATAACAAAAAAAAAGATATGGAAGAAAATTGAGTTTGTTTTTTTCTTGTGATATTAATTCGACTATATCTCGAAAATAAATAGATATAAGCACGAACGATTACAGGATTACATTAATGAGATCGAAAAAATTCTAGTAAATTGTTGAAATCAGTTCGGGTAGTTTACTTGTGTGAATTAATAATTATATCATTCGTCAAAATAATTTTAATCTACTATTAGATAATGAAAGATACATAGATGATAGAAATTTCAGTTTTTTTTCCTTCATAATCGTAGTAAGATCATTTAAGATATCAATTAAAACCATTCAATCTGAAGAACTTTATCAAAAACACTATGATAAATTGTAGATTCGTAATAAAATTATCAAGATTGAATTATTAAATAAAGAGAAATGAAATCGACTCAAAATAGGGTTTGTTTTTTAAACTGAATCAAACTTATTTTTATAAATAAATTATTTCTCTTGATAACATTTAGAAAGAGATAGTTTATAAAATGCAACATGTCTTTATCATAAAAATACCTTTAACATAATAAATTAACTTTTCTTTTGGCTCTTCTAGTTCGTTTTTCTAGTTAAAATGATGAAAATAATGTACTTTGTGTCATAACACATTAGCTATATATATATATAAATTGTTTTTATATTATCTTCTATAGATAGTTTTTCAAAAAATAAATAAATAAAAATTAATCGAAAAAGAAAGTCAAGATTTGCAAAAGAAATAAAATATCGTGCTGGAAATAATTGATTATATTCAATGTGAACTCGAAAATATTCTATATAGATTTGTACGAAAAAGATGAGAATCAAGATCATAACTTGCCATACGATTGAATATATATATAATACTTATATTATCTTCTAATATTGTTTACTATTGAATAGTTATTTTTAGTCAACAAAGTATATATATATATGATATAAATAAATATTTATATTCTATCATCATTATCTACGACGAATATATTTCTCGATTTAAGTTACTCATTTTGTAAAGCTATATGACGTGTTTGTTAGTATTGAGTATTGTACAGTTATGAGTCATTCTTTTTTCTACAGAGAATAAAAAGGAAACAGATGAAAAAATAACAAAGCATGACTGTATGTTACAGACTCGTCAATTAGTCAACAATGTTTTTCGTTTTTCGATTACTAATGAGACCTTTCATTTAAGAATAAAATACAAGCTTGTATACCACAGGAAAAAATGAGAACAAAAGAGAACGAGATAGCAAGAAGACGGTCATTTATTCGTTTATTCTAGTATGCACAGGGGCATGCTATTTGGAAAAAGGTTATTTTATAGACACAGTCGATATTCTTGGTTATATTATTTCTAGATTCTGGTTTTGTACTTCAAGTATTACATAGAATTCTTTTTTATGTTGAAGCCCAGTGGAAAATGTTTCTATTGTTCTTTTATTTCTAATTCGAGCAGTGACGCAGCCAGGGGGGGATTATGGGGATCGATCCCCCCCGAAAGACCGAAATGCCTGGAGGGGGTACAGGCTAATTCGTTTTTGCTAGTCAAAAAATGTCTTTTTTCTATTGCGATCCCCCCCAAAAAAAAATTTCTGGCTGCGTCACTGAATTCGAGAATAACATAGTTTAAATAAAAAGATCCAAGGATAAATAATAGAAACAACGAAAATAAAATAAACTATCATATGTCACACATACATAATATTATACGAGTATTTTATTGGTTGGTTTACTTAATAATAATATATATAAAATAATGTTCTAGAGTAAGGATATTATAGATAAATATGGGTAATAAAAACTCGACGTCAAAAAAGAATAATAATATAAAATGGTTATCAAATGAAAAAGTTCTATTAGATGATATTAATATAATTGTTGTGGGTATTAATGATGATGATAAATCAAGTAATGATCTTCAATTATTAAATGAACTTCGACAAATAGTTAATTCTGTTCAAACATTTGATGATCCAAATCTTTGTGAAAATTTTCTTGAAAATAATGTCAACGATAATGAAATCATTTTTTTAATATTATATGATAAATTTGTTGAAAAAATGGTTCCTCATATTCATCAATTAACATCTATCGATTCAATTTATGTATATTGTAAACATATAAAACAATATGATTTATGGTCAAATAAATATTTTAAATTAAAAGGACATTTTTTTACTGAAATTTATAAACTTTGTTATCAACTTAAACAAGATATTCGACATTGTCAAAATGATCTTATTTCAATAGATATATTAAATAAAACATTAACTATTGATAAATTAAATAATCTTGAACCAGATTTTATGTATTCACGATTATTAAAAGAAATTTTAATTAATATTAAATATGATGAATATAATAAAAAAGAATTTATTCAATATTGTTATTTACATTTAAATATATTAAATATAGATCAAATAAATATAATTCAGGAGTTTGAAAATGATTATGAAAAACATTCACCTATATGGTGGTATACACGACAATCTTTTATCTATGAAATTCTTAATAAAGCTCTTCGGACTCAAAATATTGATGTTTTAATTAAAATGGGATTTTTTATAAAAGATCTTCATCACCAAATTCAACATTTATACAATTTACAAGAACATTGTTCAATGATTGTTTATCGTGGTCAAGGAATAAAAAATGATCAATTTGAAAATTTATGTAAATATAAAGGTGGTTTAATATCATTTAATACATTTCTTTCAACAAGTCTTGATAAAAATGTCTCACTTGAATTTGCTCGTCATGCTATTAAAAAGCCAGGTCTACGTGGAATTATATTTCGTATGGAAATTGATCCAAAAAAAATGAATTTATTAAATCCATATGCATCATTAAATAATTTAAGTTATTTTAATAATGAAGAAAAAGAAATACTTTTTTCAACACATACTGTTTTTCGTATTGTTGATATTCAACAAATAAAAGATGAAAATAAAATTTGGCAAATTTATTTAAAATTAACAAAAAATCAAGATGATATACAACTTGAACAATTAACAAAACATTTACGTGAAGATATTCAATTATTATCAAATCCTTGGGAATGTTTAGCAAAATTAATGTTAACTATTGGAGAATTTGATAAAGCAGAAAAAATATATGAAAATATTTTAGAAAATATTTCTCCAAATGATTATCAACAATTAGCTTTTATTTATCATCAACTTGGTTGTGTTCATAATGAAAAAAGAAATCTTGATAAATCTCGTTACTTTTTTCAACAATCAATTGATATTAAAGCAAATTATTTACCTGATAAATATAATGATCCACAATTAGCTGATACATATTCAAATATTGGTTCGATTTATCATGCACAAGGAAACCTTAATTATGCTTTATTTTATTTTCAATCAGCTCTTAATACAAAAACAAATGATCAAAGAATATTAGCATCTGTTTATAATAATATTGGAATGGTTCTTACAAAACAAGAACATTTTCATGATGCTCTTATTTATTTTAAAAAAAGTCTTAAAATTGATTTAAATTTACTTCCTCAAACACATCCCGATCTTGCTATAACATATTCAAATATTGGAAAAATATATTTTATTTTACAAGATTATTATCATGCATTATCTTATTATAAAATGACTTATGATATTCGTCGTTTATCATTACCTAGAAATCATCCATCTATTATAAGAGCTATTGAAAATTATCAAAAAACAGCTATCTTAATACCAAATAATACTTTACTAAATAATTTATCAACACCTATTTTATCGAAAAAACAACATTCTTATTCGGTACTGTCAAAATTTTCAAACATATTTAAGAATAAAACTTTTATGTATGATAAGAAAAATTATTGAAAAATAATTTTCATTCAATATTCATTATGAAAATTATTTTTTACACTTTCGATAAGCTTAAAATCTTTTTCCGTCATGAATCAATCAACAATTATTCAATAATGGCATTTATGTTTACAGTTTCTAATACAAATTTTCTTCTTCACAAGAAAATATTTCATTCTAATGTTTTTTTTTCAAAGCGCATTTTTATTTTATTCCAATATATTAAATTTTGTAAAGTTTAATAATATGATTGACATGGAATTTTAAAAAAATACCGAGTTTCTTGTTCCACGGTCGCTAAAAAATCAGATCTATCTTTATTTCGAAACAAACTTCATAAAATAATAATTTAATAAATTTGATTTATCAATAACTATTTTAATAATGAACATATTATCTTTTGTCGTATATCATTTCAATTAATTAATGACATGATCATCAATTCACTATTTTCTATACATTAATTATTGGATACATGACTCAACTATTAACATATCTTTTTATTCAAAGCATATTCTTACGTTCTATACATAATATTTAAAATGATTTGAGTAAACGTCTATGGGAACATTCGACTGTCATTCCATTCATACATTCACATTTTCATAGATTCTTGCATCTATCGAAAACACCTTCGGAAAATTAAGTTTCAGATAAAAATTCTCATTTTCAATTTCGACTATTTTCTAAAATAGATGACCACATAAGCAATAATATTCAAACAATAGGAAATTTTAATGTAGTCTAATATTTCATACTAAAATTATCATATTGTTAAATCTTAGAGAATAGAAAACTCATATTTACATATTCATCCATTGAAATCCTTCGTTTTCCAAGAGTTTTTATTGTTTAAATAGTGGATATTGTTATCTTATGAAGAAAGACATTCTATACATGTATATCGACATCGAAGATTGATTTGTTAACATATCAATGAGATAATTGAAATTAAGTCTCATTTAAGTACATTATATCATTGATATGAACATAATATCAATTGATACTGCATACTTATTTCAGTTTGTAGGGTGTGGCTGTGAGTGTTGGTTTTCGGATCACTCACACCCACACCAACATCCACTCCATCCACATCCTCACTTTGTATGTTGACTTTTTTTCGACTTCAACATACTGATATCGAGATTTCAACAACAGACCCGCATTGTCCATGTGTCATTCTGACAAATAATGTCAACAGTTTTAAAAAAGCATCGTTCACCAGCTGGAATTCGTCGGATTGATTATCTATGCGTTAGATAGAGTCGATAATGCAATATTAAGTGTTCTGTTCGGATTTTTGTTCTTAGTCTTCAAAATGGATCAAAAGCCAAAAGTTGACGGTTTTACATAGTGTTCTTCACACATCATGAAGATAAATTGAATTGCTCTTTCTTACTTTCTACTTGAAACCATAATTTGATGTCAAAGTCATGCTTAACATAAAAAAACTGAAACAAATATCTTCTACTAGAATGTTTCTGAAGAATGGATAATAGATTAAAGGTCAATAAATAGTAGCGTGGTACTGGGTATGCATGCTACTGAAGAATTTTTCGGTAGTAGATCACGTTTCAGGTTTTCTTTTTTATATCAAGGTTTGTAATTATATCACGAAACCAAAGATATGGTCGTCGACAGAATGAATTCTATTGATTTTTAGAAATCGAAACTAATTTTTCTGCAACTAGATCCTTGAAGGAAGGGTACGGAAATATGCAAAAGCTTTTATATAATCCTTCTATAGTAATCCATTTTAATTCGGCTTCACTGTGGATATGAGTATTGTTCCTCACAGCATCAGCGTTCATACTCTCAAGTAGAGATCTGCATGACTACGAATTTTTGATCACTGTCACGTGAACTTTTCGAATCTAGTGGCGACTAGAGGTGTAAGCTGAGTGGCTGTAAAATCATCATCTCCAATTTATCTGAAAAATGCTCAGTTGGGTGTGGAGTGTAGGGGTGTGGATGTGGGTGAGGGTATGGGGTGTGGGTGCCTTTTCTTCATCCACACACACACCCAGTAACTATTAGCCATCTGCTACTATGTAATAAGGATAACTATAAACTTTCAAGGGTTATGCAAAGTTGGTTTACGATACTCTTGATGTCTTCTGTCGTAAAACTACTCATGAATGGTGATATACCTTGTTAGGCTGATTCTCATTTCTGCTTATTAACCATCTAAGCTAGCTTTTCATACTAGACCTTGAACTGTGTACAGGTAGTTTACATAACTCGTCATAAATGATACAGAAATGGTTTCCGATATTTCTTGGCGAGATTCTGGGTGGAAGACCATGTTTGATAGATAGCATTTTGATGTTGATTTGGGGTGTGGGTGTGGGTGTGGGGTGTGGGTCTTCTTTTACTACAGACAATACAGCCACAGCCACAGCCACAGCCACACCCAACGCCAATCCAGACCCACACCCACACTCTCAAAATTTTGAGAAATCGACTTCAGATTCGACTTTCCCGACCCCGGTTACTTTCAATTAAGCCTTTTAAAGAAATTGTTATTTTCTCAAAAAGCGAATTCCCTGATCGAAAAAATCAAGTTCAAAACTTTCAGAAACCGGCTTCAGATTCGGAATCCTGGTCCTCGATAACCTATAGTAAAGCTTCATCAAAAGACCGAAAAAGCTTATAATCTAAAAGCTCATTTCCGATTGGTCGGCTTCCTAGCCAATGGGAAGGTCGGATGCAAAATCCGACTTCAGATTCGAATTTCCCGACCTCAATTACCCTTCGTGAAACTTAAGAGGGTACGCTTAAATAAAGTTCGCCTCTGATGTTTTTTTTTTGACCTTGACAATACATAACCACAAACTGATTTTATTTTATATTACCCTCCCTACAGTCAAGAGAATAATATTAAAAAAAGTATTACTTTTTAAAATTATTCACTGAACGTATTACTATTATATTATCAATTTGGTGTGGATGTAAAGATGTTCGACGTTCATTGACAATAAAACCAGTAGAACTAAAGCATCTTTCAAAAATTTCTTTTCTTAAAAATTCAGCCCGGGTCGGTCCATGGTTTTCCATTTAAAAAAATTTCGGCCCATTGGACAGGCCGGACTGTGCCGGGTTCGGTACGGCCCATTGAGACCTCTGCATCATACTTAAATAATCAGAAAAATTTCAAAAGTATTGTATAGCGAGAAGTAAAAATATGACTGCTCTCATTGATGAAACATCTCGGTACCCACAATGGCTATCATCAGAAATGACATAGCCTGATGATACTGTTTGAGTAACTTCGTTGCACAAATCTGTCTTGCAACACCATTGACCAATGTCGACGCGATGGAATTCTACGCAGTTTATGATAATATCACGTATAATAGCAGCGTTTTACGCAGTAACTTGGGGTGTGGGTATGGTTGTGGTAGTGGGTGTGGATGTGGATGTGGATGTGGATGTGTCTGGTTTCCTGTATTCATCCACAGCCAAAGTCACAACCAACCTCATCCACACCCTAAGATTATCTGACAGTCAGTTTAACGTTATCAAGGCATATTACAGCTCCTTTTGTGGATTCTTCGCTCTTAAAATTAAAAATGAGAATAAAACAAGTACCACATATATCATTGAATAAATTTATTCGTAATATGATTGTGCAAAAAAGTCTTATATTTGTGCTATGCCGCCATCAACGAAAAGTTCTATGCCCGTTATATAACTGCTATCGTCCGAAGCGAGAAAAACTACTGCTTTTGCAATCTCATCACTTGTACCAAATCGATTCATCGGTGAAGTAGCTGCCAAGTGCGCACAATTCTGTTTTCGTTCTTCTTCAGTCTTGCCACCCAAATGTCTCGTTCCTGGCGTGTCAACTGGTCCCGGACTCACAGCATTCACTCGGATCTTGCGCTCCTTTAAATCGACCGTCCAACAGCGGGCGAAAGAGCGAAGAGCCGCCTTTGTAGCACAGTAGACGCTCATGCCTGGAGGTCCTTTGACAGAATAGGTAGATGCATTGAGGATGATCGATCCACCGTCGGAGAATATTGGCAATGCTTTTTGGATAGTAAACAACACTCCTTTGACATTGATATTAAATAGGTCGTCAAATTGTTTTTCTGTGACAGTGTCCAGAGGAGTAAACATTGCTACACCTGCGTTGGCGAAGAGAATATCTAAACGCCCTGCCTTCTCCTGAATCAAGCTGTACAGCTTGTCGAGATCGGCCGAATTGGAGACATCACCTTGTACTGCGGTCACATTATTGTCACCAATTATCTTGATGGCATCATCGAGTGCTTGTTGACGTCGTCCAGTGATAAAGACATGCGCTGCACCTTCGACGATGAACTGCTGAGCAGTAGCCAAACCAATACCTTCAGAGCCACCGGTAATGAGAGCGATTTTTCCATCAAGTTTGCCCATTTTTCTTGTTATGGTAGTGATGGTGGTTGTTGTCAGTTATTAACCGTCGTTCTTCAGATAATTATGAAAATATACCTTTTATGCATTTGTTATTTATAACTAAACAACCCCACTATGCTGATACTCCTTTTTATTGCGTTCTCTTAGAGTATGCCCTCACATCATGATGACTCCGTTTTCTTGCGTCTTCTGAGATAACCAATCGCACCATATTCACTCAACTTTTTTTACACCCTCGTACATGATACACTTGGCACATGCTTTCACGGGCGGCCTTGTTCTGCCTATCTCATTACTTATTAGCGGCAATCGTGATGCTCATCATGTTCAGAATTAGAAGAACATAATCTATAGGTACATGGAATTGAGATCCCATCCTCCAAATCTTCCAAAGAAAGTCTTATGGTTTATATGAGAGGCGTTGTATGAATTCATTTCGATTTAATAGGAAGGACATAATAAATTTATTTGATATGAATTACTCTACCTATTTTTATTTTTAATCGTGATGTTTCGACAATGATGTTGCCATCGTCAGACATAGAACAACGTGAGCACAAGCACGGTTTATACACTGGAGCATTTTTCCCTTGTCGTTCTTCTTTTCTTTTCTTTTCTTTGATGTTGCTTGTTATTTATGATAATGGGATGAATAAAACGACAATTAGTCGATCCTATCAGTGTCACCGTCTTGCTGTGTCACTATCATAAATAACAAGCAACAACAAAGGAAAGAAAAGAAAAGAGGGATGAGAAGGGAAAATCTCGAGTGTGTAAACTGTGTTTGTGATAACGTTGTTTCATGTCTGATGAAGGGTGTGGGTGTGAGTGTGGATGTGGGGTGTGGATGCTGGCGTCACTGGAAGCCTCACTGTCAGCACATACCCATACTTACACCCATTTTCATACAGATTGTGACAGACAGTCTCTAGAGACCATCGCAGACCCTGTATCATTTACATCATGTTAGAATATATGAACTACTTCCTTATGGCAGTTCTAGGGAATGAGTAAAAGAATGATGAAGAAATGTTCCAAAATCGATCAAATCAAACAATTTTCATGCGATTAGCAACAATAGTCAGATCGAGCTCAACGTTTTAATCCTTCAGGGATCACACTAGCAGCTTTTCATTTGAAAAACGATTTTTTTACCTGTTCATACGAATTTCGCTTACTATTTCAATTTCAAACTATTACGAGTGAAACTATCACATTAACTATTCGTATTAAAATAAACTCCAATGCATCGACATTATGTCGATTAGAATTAATTTATGCCAAAGTATTTGTATTAACTTTAGCATTATTATTAATTCAAATACATCTTTTACTCACAATTATATCTATCAGAATTCATCTCAAAGACTTTTCAAGAACATAACAAAGGTTTCTTTTTAACCGGAAACGCCATTCACAAAATAGAAAAATTTTTTTCTATTCTAGGAGCGGTTGAGCTTTAAAAGTGTTGAAGATCTAATAAGTATGTGTTAAATTTTAACGGAATGGTAAATAAATACAAACATCTTTACATTAATTAATTTTAATCCAAATAATATCAAAGAATTACGACTTTTTAAAATAATAATTTCAAAAGCACTAATATTAGTATTAATAAATGGTCATACTAATTTTAATATGACACTCCCACAAGTCTCTCTTAATAACATGAAAACAAAACTTACGAGGGAAAGTCCCTAAGTGATTCACTGCTTTTGGCTCCATATTTTGCCCATAAGTAGGGGTCTTGTAGAATAGAAAAAGCCTAAGAGGATATGGGCCCATATTGCAAGTTGGTTGAGATATTCAAGTTTTACCCAAAATTCCCTGTGGGACCATGATTTTCCAGCAAAATCGTATTTTCGAATTTTGTGCTGAAACTTTGCCCAGATAAAGCCCTCAATTAGACTAGCCTGAAAAAAAATGTCAGTACTTGTGGACATAGTATTAGGTTGTCAACAAAATTCTTGCGTTTTTTTTTAATTTTCTAAAACATTCGAAAAAGTTCTAGAAGTTTCCATACTAAGGGTATATAAAGGGAGTATGAAAATCTTTCGAATGATAATAAATGGCATGGGTGTAGATAATGTTTTATACACTCACCACACCCACATCCACACCCACACCCACCCTCAGTTTTTAGATAATTGATTCCAATAAAATTTTCAAAATTCATTCGTGTTTTATACAAGACTTAATTTATAATTATTTCACTTTAGTTCGTTTTCTTATCATGGCAATAGAATGAAGAACTATTTTAAATTGAAAAATATTTATATGAGAATAATCTACTACACAAAGGATTTATTATTCATGATAAACTATTGATTAATGACTATTTACAAATTTATTACTTAGGCCTGTAGAAAATTTCTAAATATATTAAATCACAAAAGAAAACATATATTTCATTTAGTTATATTAAAGATCCACAATAGTATTGATAACTTCTTGTATCAGTTCAATATTTTAATCGATAAACTTCGATATTTGAAAAATCATATTAATACTGATTATTTAGTTAATCTTTTCCTTGTTAATTTCAATTTTTCGATATGATGAAATGTTAAGTTTCAATGCTGTTTTGAAGTTCTGTGTGAATGATCTTTGCATCTATTATAGAAATAGTCTCAATTCGGTTATTCAATTGATCTAATTAATTATCTATTTTTCAAAATTGTTTTTCGTTGAAAAACGATTTTATTTGAAAGAATATTAGAATTAAATCTAGAAAAGAATAACTATTTATTTGTGCAACATACTCCTTAAATGTTAATTGATTTATAAAATAGCAAATTAAAATTTTGGTTTTTTTTCAGAAATGATATTTTATCAACGATAAACAGATATATATATATATAAGTTATAGAATCAAACAATATTACTAACAATTAACATTGAACATTAGTATGAATATATTAATTAGTTTTAAATTGATAAATCTCAAATAAAATCTATATCTATTTTGAAAAAATATAAAAGTTTTCAAAAAGAAAATAAATAAATTCGATAAGTATAATGATAATGATTATCTCAATATGTCATTTTTATTTTGACAAAACTTTTTATTCGAATTAAAAATAATTTAGTTTAATTAATAGAAAATTTCATTGAACACGTGATCATCCTTTAAATATTCAATAATATTAAAACAAAATTAGATTTTATTTTTAAAAAATTAGTTTTCTTTAAATAATAATTACCTTAAATTATATGTTTTTTAACGTTTTTTTTTTCTTTTTATTAATAATTTGTCATAAAATCTGAAAGAATTTCAATAGTTTGAATTTCTTTTATAATAAAATTCTTTAAATAAATTGTTTGAAGATTTAAATAATAACCTTCAAATTTTTAACTATTTTAACAAAGAAATTCTTAATAAAGAGTAAGATGACATAAATACTCTATTATTTTAACAATCAATATCATAGATGTAAAATAAAAGATAAAAATAATATTTATTTATTTATTTATTGAATATATTCATTTTTGAATTGAACAATAATTTATTTATAATACAAATAATGTAGTATACAAACAGACAACAAGAATTTTTCTTTCAAAAATACAAAACAAACACTCAACTAACTAGTGTGAATATCAATATTGAGACAAACAACATCAAATCAATAAAAAAATAAATTTGAAAAGAAAAAAATATTGATTTATAGAAATAGATTTAATAATAGTTTAGTGAAATTGAAATATGTTTTAATTCTATTTGATAGATATTGGTTTAATATTTCGAAATATATTTGTAGAAAAGGGTTGAATTTGATTGTTTCTCAATTGATTTGGTTTTCGACATAAAAATAATATTTTCGCTTCTTCTCGAAATGATGATGATGAAGCAATAAAAACAAAAAAAGGACATGCAAATGTTATATAACATAAAGTTGTAAAAATATTTGTAAGTAAAATTTCAATAGCTCTTCTATCAGCAGATTTATTTACTGTTGCAGTTAATATTGTATATTCTGTAAATGTAACATATGGTAATGTTGATATAATTATTATTGGAATTTGTATTAACATCATTGATGTTAATTGTTTTTGAATTAATTCTCGTTGACGACCTATTTGTAATTTATTTGTATTTTTATATGTCATTATACCTGTTATTATTAGAATTGTACTTGGTAATAAACCATAACATACAGGAAGTACAATATAATTTTGATATATAGAAAAAACTTGATTTCGTATAATAAGTGTACAAGACATTAAACCTGTTGTTGGATTTTTGACTAAGTCAACATAGATTAAATAAGGAATAAAAACTGATATCCAAAAAATATTTGTTATTATAACAGATAGTATCGCTATTGATAATTTACTTAATTTTCGATATTTTTCTTGACGACAACTAGCAAAAAATCTATCTATACTTGCTAAACAAATACATGTTAAAGAAATTAAAAAACTTGATTGAGTTAATGTAGCACGAGTTTTACACCATATTCGATTTGTTATTGACCAATCAAGATGAAAACCAATACCTAAAATTCTTGTAAATAAACCATAAAATAAAACAATACAATTAATTAATGATGATACGAGAAATATAAATGCACATGGATTATAACGAGTTCGCCAAAGAAGACGAACATTAAGAATATTTCCTAAAGTACCACTTAAAAATATTGGAATACCAACATATATTGTTATTGAACTTATTATTGTGTTTGTCGAAGACATTTTTTTCTTCTTCTCTTTTTAAATCTACAAAAAAAACAAAGATATTTTTCTATTTTTTTTTCCTATTTTATTTATTAATGCATTGAAAACATAATTAAACTATAATGATAAGAAAATAATTTGCTAATACGAATCAATTCATAATACACTCAAAACATTTTTCAATTAATAACAACTTTAATTTAATTTATTCTATTTACTTTTATCCGTTTTCTTATATTATTTTTCACTCAAATGAGATATATTCACGATTATTCATAGAATTTTCCAGATTATTTCTTTAAACAAATTATTTTATTGATTTATATATAGAATTAAGTTTTCGTTTTAGATTCATAGAGCTAATATTGCTATTATTTTAATTATAAATAGCAAAATCATCTTTAGAAATTTATTTTATATGAAGGATCATTTACTGTCTCTTGATGATATTCGTCGAATCTACGTCAATTTCAATTAGCATTCTTCTTATGTTAGTCGAAGAAGAGAAATTAACAAATGAATTATTATTATGACAATAAGGATGTTGGTATGATGTGTAGCTGTAGGAAAAAGTCAAACTAGCAGGCAAACTGACGAGGGTACCACTCCAACTGATTCCGAGCTTTCGACTTCATCTTTTGGCTATAAGTAGGTTCCAGTGAGACTAAGAAAACCCTAGAAGTATTCGTTTCCATGGCGTATTAGTGAAGAGTTATGGTCGTTTTACTGAATTTTTTGCTTGGGACAGAGTATTTCCGAAAACCCTAAAACAAATAGTTTTGACCTGAAATTTTGCCTATAGATAGATCTATTAGTTATTAGAAAGTTCTGAAAGTTTCAAAGAAAATGAACATGCCTTTCTTGAGATGTTTAATTTCCAATGAACTTGACAATTTGGTTCTCCTGTAATAAGAGGCTGTTTGTTTTGAAAAATGAATATCTCGAGAAAGGCATGTTTATTTTCTTTGAAATTTTCAGGACTTTCTAATAACTAATAGATCTATCTATAGGCAAAATTTCAGGTCAAAACTATTTATTTTAGGGTTTTCGGAAATACCCTGTCCCAGCCAAAAACTTCAGTAAAACGACCATAACTCTTCACTAATACGCCATAGGAATGAACGCTTCTAGGGTTTTCTTAGTCTCACTGGAACCTACTTATAGCCAAAAGATGAAGTCGAAAGCTCGGAATCAGTTGAAATGGTTCCCTCGTAAATGTGTCCTACAAGAACGTCATAGTTAAATGAGGTGACAATCGAAAAATAAAATATTGAAAAGTTTTTATATATAAATGAATATTATTAGTTGAATTTTTCTAGCTGAATAGTTAAAAGAAAATTGTTTTTTGTTTATGAAAGAAAGCAAAAAATAAGTATCTAATATAAAGTAGATTTAATATCAAGTTAAGAAAAAAAGTATATCCTATATTCATATATATAGGTAAATCCATGATAGATAATCTTTTAACTGAAAAAACTAAATAATTTTAAAAAATATTTAGAAAATAAACTTACTATTATCTAAAACATCTTTTCAAACAAATCAATGTCAATGCAATATTTACTACAGTTTGATATTGTTTTTTAAAAATTGTTCAATATTGCTAATATCATGCTAGATTTTCCTAACTTCAATTAACCCTATGAATTTTCTTCGGATAGATAAAATAGTATGTTTTTCAAATAATTTATTTCTTACAGTAAACGATTGATTGATGATGTTTCAATTATTTCTTAATGGGTAAATATATTCAGTTGATCATGATATTGTTTTTACCACATTAAAAATAGTTTGTAAATGTTTGTCAAATAATAGTATTCGTTCCTTCAATTATCGAGTAAACTCATCGAGTCTATAACTTATGTAATAGGTTTTTAAAATAATCTATATTTTAATGTATTTTTTATCATATAAAACTACTTAGTGTTATTTGATGATAATGTAAGCTATTTTCACACATTTTAATTCATTGAAGATTTAATGCACTATTATCTTTTGAAATATTTATGAATTTCAATCAATTAAAGTAGAAAAAAAAGAAATTCTAGTGAATAATAGGAGTTGCATTATTATATAATTATGTTTATTTCTATTCTAATGGATTTTTAATTTCATGCACTAATAATCTATGAAAATACTTTATTGAAGTTAATGTCTTGTAATGCATTATCTCTTCTTAGAACATTCTGATCTATTTCAATAAATATCATTTTATTTTCGATATTAATTCGAAAATGTGAATTATTGATTATCTTTATTAAAATTAACTATCAATCAATTCTTGTATTTATTTATTTTTGTTTTTTTTTTATTAAATTTAATATGGGAGAATATTTATTTTAAGAAGTGAAACAAACAATTTTAAAATAATGTTTGAAGATTAATAGTTGCTCTGTGATAGATAGATGATTATTCTATGAACCGATTATTTTTTGAAAATTGTGCCAATTGACTGATTATTTTCATATGAACTATTTCGATTGATAATTATTATGTAACAATTCTATTCAGCAACTGTTTTATCTGTCAAAAAAAACCAGAGAACGGGTCATTATATTTTGTCTTCCAAATAGAACTTATCTATCTTAACAGTTGAGCTCTGTTTTGAAAGAACTAGATGAATAATGCCTTTTGACTTTATCGATATAGATTCGTGTTATTTTTTTCAATTGAAAAAGACAAATAGTTAAAAAAAAAACGAATTGCATCTTATTCTTTTGTAAGAGAAAAAAAGAAGAGTATGAAATAAATGTCTTAGGATTAGAAGCAAGTTTGATGCTATTCACTTTTGATGAAATAAAGCAAGAATAAACGAAACCTTATTGAAAAAAAAGTAGTTAAGAACCAAATTTAATCAATAAATCAAAATAATAACAATAAAGAAAATTCGATTCTTGATTAATATCTGTTTTATCGATGAAATATTATTTTACGTGATATACTAATATTTGATTTCTTAACAATATATAACTAGTCTGTTAGCTCACAAGTAAATAATTAAATATATGGTTTGGTTTTTTTGTTGTTGACTATAAACATCTATCACAATATGATTGATACATTAAATTAATTTCAAAATATAATTATTGTATGAAAAGTGACATCTAATTAAATATTCTTAACTAGCTATGTTAGCTTTTATTTGATATTTTTTAATATAAATATTGAAGAAATATTTTCATTTTATTTAAATTTAACTGAACGATAAGAATAATAATTCTTTTATTTTTTTTTACATTATTTTAAATAAATCTATATGTGCATATCTTATTATAAATCGTTCAATCAATGTTACACATGAGAAAAACATTGTGCAATTTCGATCTCGTATCAACATAAACCAGTTTTTATTTTCTATATCAAAATAGGTATCGATGCAAGAAATATTATTATGATAAAGACTCAATTAAAATAAAAACTTCTTCAGATGCATTTGAAAATTTTCTCATTAAACGGATAGATATTTGTTTTTAATGTTAAACATACCTGACATAGTCAAAACTCGTTGATTCGATCTATTCAATTCTTAGAAATTTTTATTGAAAATTTTCTCAATGGAAAAGTTTTAACAGATGTCTAAAAATGGTCAAAGCCTTACTTATAGACAACATTGAAAACAAGGAAAATATTACATTCTGATAAACTTTTATAAATAATAGATGATATTAAATAGACTATTCTGCCCCGCTTCTAAATACCTTCTAATCAAACTACTGAATAAGACTATATAATTAATAAAGTGTTCATCTTAATTTAACGACGTATTATAATTAACTTTTATTCTAAATTAGAGTCTTAGATAAAACCACCTACCATCTCATTATCGTATTATTCAAAAAAAAAAGTTATCTTTTTATGTTAATTATGATCAACTATTGTTCATTTCAGAGTTAAATGGCCGTGAGCATTTTTTGAATAACTTTTTATAGGAATGAGATAGAGATCTGTGATTTTCACCTTTGGATAGAGCAGATGAAGACGCATCGAACTATATAGAAAGTTTTTTCTAGCTACTTTTCTATAAGTTTTACATAAAACTTCAAGTAAAACAGCATGCTTCTCATGGTCCCGATATTAATTTGTTGATTTTTAGGAGTCTGATAGAGTTGCCAAAGGAAGGGCTACAATACTAAATCAAGACTCTGTTCCTAACTATTACCAGTATGATATCCAAACCATCGAAATACAATTTACCACCTCATTTTTTTCAACAAAATAATCGAAAAATATAAATTTTTGTAATATTTTGATAGAGAAGCCACTTTTTTCACGTAGAAGAAAAAGCAATTTTTTGAAAACGTTTGACTAAACCTTTAGGAAAGTAGTTAGCAAAATCTTTCTATATATAATTCGATGCATCTTTATCTGCTCTATCCAACAGTGAAAACTCCAGATCTCTATCTCGTTCCTATCAAAAGTTATTCAAAAAATATCCACGGCCATTTAACTCAGAATTGGGCGAAATCCATTAGAAGAATCTTAAACGAGAAAAGAGATGTTATAATTAGTATCTAAATCTTAAATGCAACTTACCATTTCGATTAGATAGATAGGATTGTAAAAGAGAAGAAAAGAAAGTATTCATTTTGAATTATTGAATAGTAACTTACAATTATATGATAGTCATTTTAAGGTAAATATGAGCAGTATATTCATTTTTTTTGTGTTATATATTAGATACTATAGAGGCTTGCGAAATAGCTATGTGCCTAAAACTCAAAAAAGAATATATTTCTTTCGACTTTGTTTTATGGAAATTACGATTTTTATCTGGATAGTATGAAGATTATCAAAAAATGGAAGTTGTTTTTTTTTTTGTTCTGATAGTATGTAAAGCAGGTTTGGTATTTTATCAAGATGAGCTGGACGTCATTTTGTTATTGTTAATCAGAAGCATTTATTTTCAATAGTTTAGTTTTCTGTGAGAAAAGATGAGCCATTTATTAGAAAAAACGAAAATATGATTATGAAAGTTTGATAATAAAACGTGTTCATCAATAGAAAATGCATATGTTTAAATGTTTAAACGAAATTGAAAAGAAAACTACTTGACTGAAAAAAAAATTGATATTTCTTTTAAAGAAAAATAATCAAAGTGAAGACATGTCATTGTTGAGTGAGGAGATAGAAGAGGGAGTTAACGAAAACTTTGATTCTCTTTCGTTACTGTGTTTCTTTTATTTCGCCGCCGTTTTCGACGAGTAATTCGGACAGGGTTTTGGTTGATTTTGAAATCGGTCGAGATAGTAACATTTGAATCTGATTGGATATTTGTTTATATATTACTGTTATACCACCATCATTATTTGAAGCTTCATTAAATAATGATGCTTCATGATATTCTGGTCGTTCAGATCGAACATTAGATGATAATGACGGTTCATCTTAAAGTTCAATGTTGTATTCTTTACAGAATCTCCGAATATTATTTAACTGCTGTTATTTATCATTCATCAAATAAATAAATTGAAATCTTACAGCCATACGACAGGGATGAAATTTGAGATTCATTCAACAATAAAAAACAACAATTAGAGCAAGAGATTGTTCAGTTGGAGTTGATGAAGGTAGAGAAGTAGCTGATTTTTTGTAGAAAGAATGAGAAGAATTAGAATGTAAAATATTTAATGAAAGGAAATAGAGCAAGAATCAGCCGTTTTCTTTTATGAACGAGAGTTTTATTTTGAAAATATAATGAAATCAATTGGTCACAGATAAAAATATATAAAAAGACATTAAATATTCTGAAAGTGTTCGTAGTTTTCTATCATTTTGTACACTTTTGTTGTATCTTATATTTATTTCTAGAAAAGTAAATCGAGTGCAATGGAAGGACCATGAACGCCAGATTCCCAGAGATTAGCTTTTAACACTTTGACCTCAATCAGGTTTTTAAAGCAATTATCCTTATAGAAATAGCTTTCTAAAAAAACAATAAATTATTAAATGTTCTCATAGAGCTTTAAAATTTTCTATCATTTTGTATATTTATCTTTTGTCTTGCGTTTATTTGTAGGAAAAAAAAATTTATTACATTCAATGTATCTTCCATTGACAAACACCGAAAATCTCCATATTTTTTCTGCTTTTATGACTCAACGATCACTTAGTTTTTTTAAATCCCGACCTCTAGTCTCATAGAGAATTCCTAACTCTACTACCTTATATAGTTACATGTTTGAAAGTTCATTGCATAATAATAGTAAAGTTGAAATAAAACTGAAAATAATCACAGAGAAAAAACACTTTTGAAAGCTCTTTTAATAATTGCCCCTACCTTATGCCAACATTATCTATTAAGACTTGAAAAAGAAAAGAAATGTATTGAACTATACAAAATTGCGATCATTATCAGGATGAATGATTACATTAATAAAATGTTATTCCTATAATAAGTAAAGCTCGAAAGAAAAGGGTAATATGATAAATTACGGTTTTCTCAATTGATGGTACATTGAATATATTGAATGTTGTTTTTCTACAAAGAAAAAACGGAAGATAGAAGATGAATAAACAGAGTAATATAAAATTTCAAGCTCTATCAGAAAATATAATTATTTTTTTTAGAAAGCTATTCCTATAATGATAATTGCTTTAAAAAACTAATTAAGATCAAAGTGTCAAAAGCTAACCTCTGGGAATGTGACGATGATGGTGCTTTCAGTACACTCGATTAACGTTTCTACAAATAGATACACAACACAACAAAAACATATAAAATGATAGAAAATTACGATCACTTTCAAAATATGCTGATCTTATATTTTGGTCGGCTTCCGATCAATCAAAATATGAATAATAGTCGAACATAAGTGCATCATCTTAAATCTATACATTAGAGTTCTAATCTTTCATTTTTATTCGATTACAGAATAAATGCAAGGAAAAAACTGAGCGGAGAGGTCAATTCAAGATATATAATTCATTGCTTTTTTGACAACACTATATACACATACTGCTTAGATGCCATATAAATGACAATAATCTGTCCATATGTTTGCTGAAGTTGAAGTTTTCCATCTGCGAGTTGAAAGCCTTTAACCGTGTGATGGTTAGGAAGAAACCAGTTATAATGGCTATTTGTAACCAGAAGCTTCTGGTGTTTTCACTCTGTAAAACTTTTAAAACATTTGATAGCGATATTTAATCATCATTTTATTCAACTTTAATGAAGCAAAGCAAGGAAAATATATGAGTTTCTCGCTAATAATAATATTTGTTTACAAATTGTTAACGTCATATTTTTCCATACATATTCAAAATTGAGACTAACTCAAGAATGTAAAGATAACATTAGATTACTTCAAAAGAAAGAAATGATTTCAGATTTCGATAAATCAATCATGCGAAAAAGGATACTTTTTAATTAAATAATTTGTACTAAATACATGAGCAGCATTTAATTTATCGAAAAATCTCTAAAGCTGAGTGAAAACGAGGATCAAAAAAAGAAAATTCAAGCACCAATAATATTCTTTTGAGAAGTTTTCGGATTCTGATCATGATCAATCTCTGGAACATTTTGAAAATTTTTAAAACGCTGGAAACCTTTCAGGGTGTCAAACAAAAACTCGGAAACGGATTTTGGTTTTCCATCCTACCTTTTTGAGATTCAGTATTTTCGGAAAGCATCCAATAACCGAAAAGGTATTTCCAGAAACTCTTTCGGATACCAAGTCAGTTTTTTGGCAAGATTAGTTTCCAATAATACCATAACGGTTTCTGCAAATACTAATAGGTTCCAGAACGCATGGAAAAGGTATTATAAAATACTTTTCGGGTGTCGTAATTGGTATTATCGGAAACCTAAGGATTTTTGAACCTTCGGAAATCACGAAGATATTCTCAGAAACGCTTCAAGCACTTGGAAACCTTCTCGAAAACCTCTAAAGGTTCGCGACAAGGTTTCCGAGCGGGTTCCGATTCTCCAAAAAACATTTTTTTTTTAGAGAGCACCCACACCTCACACCTACACCCTTTTCCTTAGTTACAGGCATTAGTATCGTCAGCATAAATCGATAGTCATATAAATATATTGTGATTCAGGTGTTAGATATAATCATCGATTCGAATGAGTTTTTGTTATGTTCTGCATCAAGGTCAATAAAAATTTCGTACCTTCTTGCTTTTTTCGTTCAAAGTATATTATTGAACGCAAGAAAATAATGTTTACCCTCTTATTTGATCCTCTACCAGCCGTTGATTGTAATTCTATGGCAATACTAATACGGCATGAGTTTCGATCAGATCATATTCGTATTTTAGACAGACCAATTTTTTGATTTATGATGATTCCTGTAAGAACTTGTGATTACAATTCAAACTCTTCACTAATTATGAAAATATTTTTTACCAATGATATATCATAGGAAAATAAACAGATGCATTGGTTAA
The DNA here is from genome assembly GCA_905250075.1 of Rotaria sp. Silwood1. Lineage (NCBI taxonomy): Eukaryota > Metazoa > Rotifera > Eurotatoria > Philodinida > Philodinidae > Rotaria > Rotaria sp. Silwood1. The sequence goes on along the minus strand of CAJNOP010000602.1, from coordinate 89,986 downwards.
CTGAGAAATACTCCAATTATTATTTTTGAAAGTTTATTATTCAAGGCAGCACGGACCTATTGTTGTGAAACGTATATGGCTGCGTTTTCATCTTCTGTACGATTTTCACTGCAAATGAGCTTTAGAAAGCTGCAAAGCACATTTGATAAATCTTCACCCTAGCTTCGTTGAACATCTGCTAATTATTTATTCAAAAGTTATGTATGAACTGATCATATCCTTCAATAATAGATTTTCGCATTGATCTGAGTTCAATGATACTTACATATAAATCCTACAGATCCATTATATTATGAAGACAATCAGAAAATGATTCTATAGTATATTTTGATACTCAAAAAGCTATCTTTCCTGGTGCAGTTAGAGTATCAGTTCCAGAGTAAACATCCACAACTCATAAATTACATATTGTATTAGTATTTCCATTGCCATACGTTCGAAAAAATGCATGTCGATTAGTTGACATAGAGATTCCATGATCATTCAATCAATGTAGTTACTTGTACTGAAACTAGCATGATTAGAAATTGAATAAAATGTGTTGTTTTTTTTTTTATTGTATTAATTCAAATTTAGCATCAACAATCTTCACATCGAATAACATTCCGATAAAAGATAATGACTCGTTTGTATCGACTTATTATTCAATGAAATTTCATTGCTCAAATTGAATATACTAGCAAGAATATTATAACCTTGTATGTTGAATTCAATAGCCAAAGGAGGACAAAAACGTAAATCACAACTAATCATAAACACATAATTTCTCTTTGAATCCATATTTGATGATGTAAAAACGAAGCGATACACACGATAAATACCATATAGTAACAGTATTAATATAGTTGGTATAAGCATCATTTGTGAAGAAATATGAAACACAAATGACAAAATAATTTCAAAATTGAATATTTTTCTTTCATTTGAATTTTTAACGATAATACGAAAGCACAGATTAATGTGTTTATTTTTTCATAAGAAGAACGTTATATTTTACATATACTATTGTGTTCGTCGGACAAATTCTTATAAAAACGAATGCTTCACCTTGATATAATACAAAACACACAGCATAAGTGCAATATGTTTCCACTAATGATATCTTATCAAGATACGAATCATTATTTTTTATTTTTTATTTCTACTAAACGTATTTATATCATATTCAAAAGAGTAAAGTCTAATGCAGAGAAATATATTAATAAATGTCCTTGGAATACTTCTTTTGTTTATATGCACGCATCATCTTATTCGTGAGAAAAAAAAATCAATGAAAGAACATTTGATAATTTCAAAGCATCAACCGATGCTTATCTTTGATTAGTTTCAATACGTTTTCATTGTTTAAACTTAATTATACAGCATTATATTTTTACTCACCAGTGCAAGTTGTCTTGAAGATCTAATATCATTTACCCTGTATTTATCATTCAACCTGATATGAACAACATCAAATATGAAAATCAAACAACAGAACAAGTTTGTTTGATTCTGGATCTAGCTCGACTTCGAAATTATTATATAAATAAAGTTTTTCTGAATCATCTTGCACTTGCACACATTTTATCATGCTTCACTCTCAGTAAACTCCTTGAAATAAAAGACTTCGGGTCTTTTATTATGTTCAAGCAGAAAAATGTTGTAGGAGCGCCTTTTATTATGTCCTATATATTTTCGTAATTTTTAATTAAAAGGATTTCTTAGAAAATCAAAGCGTTTTCAGGATTTTAGAATGTTTTTTTTCCGATTTTTAAAGCGCGGGCATAATATTGAACTTACTACTTTGAGAAAACCCTCAAAAATAAGCATATTTTGGCGTAAATACACTAATTAAAGTTCTCAGTTTTCGAAAAAAAAATTAATTAAGGGGGTCTTCTATTACGTTTGGCGAATACTTTTGACGAGGGGAGGAGGGCGGGGCGGAGGAGAGGAGGCTTCTGCTGGGGAGGATCTTCTAATATAGAGAGGTCTTCTATTGTGGAATGGGATTTATATCTATAGTGTTTACAATCGTATGGTCGAATTAGTCATTGGTAGAAGCTATGAATCTAAAAACAGTTGGCTGAATTGTATTGAATCAAACCAATGGATGTTATAGCGACGATTTCTTGACAGCAAGTAACAATTCAAGAGAGTATTGTATATACACGGAATAAGTTATATAATCAAATATACAACTTCGTAAAAGTGGTAAACTATTTTCTTGTTTTCTTTAAATCGTCAGGTAGATTAATTTCAGTTCAGTTACTTGTTTAAGTGAGCAAATTACAACTTTTTGGTACGATTAGGATGAAAAACTCAAATTATGTCTTAACAATATTTGATTAACATATTTTATTATACTCAACATCTACATTAAGCGGCAAAACTTTTCCAATAGTCACTGAATACTAAGAGAAGCTCAAATTATATAGTTTAATTTCTGTTTAAAACAACAATAAAATTGACTTTACTCATTGAAAAGGTTTGAGTCAATTTTCAACTTTGAATGGAGGAAAAGGAGTTGAAAAAGACCACAATACACTCAACTTTCCTTAACGTATCCTTGTCATTTTAATTATATTTGAAAAGAATATTTTCAAATCGATTCAACCAGAAATGTATGGAAGCAAAGCGTCATTATACATTTTCCAGTACAATGTATATTTCTTCTGAATGATATACTATCAAAAAGTGAAATTTTCATCACTTATATAACGTTTCATTTCACATCTACTACAAAAATGTGAACCAAACTTAACGACTAGTGAAAATTTATAGAGTAACTAATTTTCAAAATGTTACTCTACAAAGTGAGTATAATAATCCTCTTTTTTTTTATAAAGTTCTGCTATTTTTTCTCTGCAGCCAAGTTGATAAGAAAACTTGGTTAGAAAAAAATCAAGTCAAGGATCAATTTAACTTCTTGTTTATTTACATGTGATGAAAAAGAAATGATGTTTTATAATTTCTGTCATCCATGTTATTCTAGTTGGAGCCTTTTACATTATACATATCCATATACCAAAAATCAAGATATTTTTCAGTTTTGCTTAATTTTGTTGTAACCCGACTTGACATGGAGTAACAATAGTTAAATAAATGCTCTGTCAATAAATTGTTTACCTCTACAGCAGGGTGTGGGTGTGAGTGCGTGTTGTTCAACTCTATAACAACACTCACACCCACACTCACACCCTTGTGCCACCTAGACGTCGTTCTAGAGAATGAAAAGTAGTCAGTTAGAATCAGAATTTGATGCTCTTTCTAAATGTATGTTCAGAATTATTTTTTGAGTTAAGCCTGTTAACGAGAAGCAAATACTTGCATGGGCTCAAAATGAGCGTCTGTACAGCATTTTTGCCTGTTACCTATTTTCATAATTTTATTAAAATTATCCAAGTTCAAACGATAAAAAATCTTACTATATACCATGCTGTAGAATGAACTCCGCTCTACAAAGGGAACCGTTTATTTCTCTTTTGACATGTGACAACAATGGGCTCAAAACCTGTTACATTGAAGAAAAAGAAAGTTGAAAAAAGCGATTTTTGATAGAATGTCACCTTATATAGAGAGCAGCTCTTCCACTGGGTGACGCAAATGAATTACAAAGTAATTCAAAAAAAATGAATTACAAAATAATTCAAAATTTTTATATTATATATATATTTATAGAAGTATATATATAATTATAATAAGTTTATTAACATCTACCAGGGTCTCGATGTGGGTGCCGCGAAACGACTTACATCACATCTCTCTCGATGTGGGTACCGCGAAACCCTGGTAGACCTTAGTAGACTCTGGTAGACCCTGGTAGATATTAATAAACTTATTATAATTATATATATACTTCTATAAGTTTGTACATATAATATAAAAATTTTGAATTATTTTGTAATTTATTTGCGTCATGAACTCCTCCTACATGACTATTAACATTAATCGTGATATTATCTCAAATTATTAATAATCAGCATAATCTTACTAAACTCTGTGACATTGTTCATTTATTTGACATTGTTTATCTATCGAGTCCAATATTGAACCACTGATGATTTAATAAGAAACGTCTGAGAATAAGTTTTATTTAGTAGTGATAACGATTATTTAAAATTATTTGATTAAGATTGTCGGCTTCGAAAAACTAATATTAGAGTTTATTCACATAAAATATTTAAAAAAAAGTGTTGTTTTATTTAATTTCACCGATGAATATGACTTAATTTATTCAATAAACAACATATAATTTTGATTGATACATTTTATAATATAATTGATTAAAAGTTCTAAAGAAAGTAACACTCCTATATATAGTTCTAGTTCATATAATTATTGTTTTTCTTATCATAGTTCTCTCATAAATATTTATTTTATATTTATTGATGTATCCTATCTATAATATATTTTCTTGTAAAAACAAATTGTATTATTCATATTATTCTATCAATCAAACATAATAAATGAAATAAAAAACAAAAAGTATCATCATTGAAAATCTATTTGAAAATAAATATCTTTCGAATAAATAAGATAGAATATTTCTTTTATTATTTTTAACAATGCAAATAAGCGCCTTAGTAAAACAGTATAAAATAGTGTTTTTGTGTTTTTGTTTAATTTAATGACGATGATATTTTATTCGAGTTTATTTTATTTAATATATTTATTTATAAATAAAACAAATGGATTTCCACAAACTACAAATGATATAAATAAAGAATGTTTAGTAAAACTTGAAACAGATTATGGTTTTGAAGCATGTTTTAATCATCAATGTCATCGTTATAAAAATCCATGGAGAATTCTTCAAACTTATTTAGATGATCAACCATGTTATTTACATTATCTTAAATTAGCTTTTTCAAATTATGATCAATTTATTGTTTTTATTGAATTACAAACATCAAATAATAATACACTTGAAACTTTCTATGTTGATCATGATGGAAAACGTTGTTATATTGAAGTTAGAACTTTTATTTTATTTTAAACAGATTATTCAATCATAAGAATCACAACCATCTTACTAAACGAGGATCAACCCTCATCGATCTTATTTCTATTTGTTCACTATTGAGACTATAACAT
>CAJNOP010000602.1:42441-84813 GCA_905250075.1 Rotaria sp. Silwood1 | reverse complement strand
CATGGTCTGAGTCAATGTTGATTTTCCAGTCATTATACCCGAATTGATTAGATTACCAAAAAACAGATGTGGTTTTACTCCTGGTAGATCATCTAATGATGGAGAATAATCTCGTTTCAAGTAGATATAAATTAAAATAGCGGCAATGACAAAGAAACTTGCAAATAAAACTGATACCATGACCAAGAAAATTGTCGTAAGCAATATGTGACGTTAATATGTTTCAGTAAAAAGGCAAATGTTTTTTTTTTGCTTTTCTCTAGACTCACTTTAATGTAGGAGGTATGTGTGTGTAAGTGAAAAAAGAAACAGAAAAAAAAGAATAAAAAAACGATAAATGATCATGTATAGAACTCCCGACAAAGAATGAAAGACGTAACCCACACGTGGCTTTCATATATGTGTAAACAAGCATTTTCTTGACATTGGAATTTTTCAAGTGAAGTTTATCAGGGTGTGTGTGAGTGTAGTTTTATTAGAGAAGATCAGATCTACACTCACACCCTATATAGTCACTTACTCAAGCTTTCGATGAGTCGTGATCTCTTTACAATAGTATAATCCATGATAGATCTTGATTCTGATTATATACATTCATCTGATCATATTCTGATATAAAAAAAAAAAATAAATGCGAAAACCTCGAATTTATATCCGAGTGTTATGTGTACTTCAAAAAGTGAAAAGGTATATTCACTTTGTTTTTATCTCGTGAACGGTTTGGCTCTTTGAGCTAAAGAAGGTCTCAATTAGACAGAAAACAGTTTCATCTATAAATTCACTACACCCAAGTGAGTAAGTTATGAGATAAAAAAGTGATATAAGCCAAAAACTGCGTAAATTCAACGAAATAGCATACTCCGAGGGGCGGTATTTTGGACTTTTCTCACTTGGTGCAGTATAGGCTCTGTATTTATTTTTTTCTGCAAGACAGAGCTCGTCAAGATACATCTCTTGTCACTAAATTACAAGGAGAAAAACACAGGCGTGCTAAGTTAGCATGGACCACACTGTATGCGATCCTATCCGGTGACCACTGACTCTACTCTCAGAGTGATATAATATCTTTAGAAATCACAGAAATTGAGTTCAGATTCGTGTTCAGCTTGGAAAACTTGGTAAGAGGAGTTATTTTTGAATGGATTTGTGTTTGTATTTAGCGGAATTACGATCGTAAGCAACATCACGAATCTATAAGAGATATATGATAGATACAGGCATCAGTATTTTCCTAATAAATCACCAATATTAATAGCTATCGAGTTCGGATTTTTGCCTTTCGATAGTCCTTTTGACTAGCTACAAAACCAGGCATTTGGGAAATCCCAAAACTACTAATCATCTGAGACATATCTAGGCAATTTGGTTTCTGGATGCAGTTTTTGTACATTTTGAGACCTTTTTCAGGCAATGTTTCGTTAGAAAACTACGCTTTGGTTCAAAACTAATATCAGATTCGGAATCAGCGTTAAAAACTGAGTCGATTTATATATGTTGTGGATAATTCTGAGAAAAATTTTTTTTTTGAAAAAAATCCCTGTATCCCCCCTCAGGGATGGTCTGGTCAAAAATGAGAATTTTTTCGATAACTCAGCCATTTCTTGACGGATCCTTCTCATCTTCGAACTCGACCGAGATATTGATGAGACAATTCTGTGCACAAAATTTCAGCTCAATCGGATGTAATTGTGAAGAGTTATCGTGTACACGGACGGACGACCGGACACACTGACCGATTCTAGAGTGTACTCACTTTTTGAGTACACAAAAAAAAACAACAACTAGATAAATCGATGGTTTGTTCGATTTCTATCCAGAATATATTCTGTTCAAACGATAGTATTACTATCCATGAAATAGTTTACTTGTGTCTTTAGTTCATGTCTATGAGAAAATCAATCTGTTCAACATAATAACTGTTCATATTTGTTTTCAATGATAAATAGAGAAAATGAAAAATGAATGTATTTTGTTTTTGGAGCTTTTCAAAAAAAAAACCTCAATTTGAATATCGAGAGTTAATACTGAAGAAAATTCTTTTGAAATATGCATTCGTCTAGATAAGTATGTTTAGTTTTATATCTAGGACGTATTTGTACTTGTTCAAATGAGAAGAAACTATTTTTTTAAATGAGATCTCGTTTTCTATGAAATATTTTCTAGCAATTTCAATTTTCACAAATTTTCATCATTTCAATACAAAAATATGACTTCTTATTATCTCAGGTAATAATTAGTTTTCATTTAAATAAAACACCATCTCGTTTTTTCATGTTCTACTATACTAAAAAAGCAACTCACAATATCCAAGATAGATTTTAAGTCTTCATCTATAGAAAACTCATCATAATTAACATTTTAACCTTGACACGTCCACTTGGGATCAGTCTGGACCCCAATTAATTCCATTTAAGTGTTATTCACACACAACGTCAGACCAAAACCCACCTCTCTAGATATGCTCTAGTGAAGATTTGTACTATATGCCGCTGACGTCAGTCGTTCGTCATAACTAGTTGTTTACGTAATAAACTATCGCGAAATACGTGTAAACGTTTGTTGTCAACCTTGAGATTCACCCGAGTCCCAATGAATTTCTTTTTAATATTTTGTAATTGTAGCCTTAGATAGGGTATTGTCCTTCCATGGGCACTTTAGAGACATCTAGTAGAGTACGCTGGTAATAACAATCAATTAGACCGATGCTATAAAAATTTAGCGTTACTTCAGGAGCAATTAGTTTCCAGCTACATTGTATATTGCCGAAATTTCAGTTCTAAGAAAAAAAAATCATGCTAGGGATAAGAACAACATAAAAAAACGATTGAATAAATACCATTAAAATTAACTGCTGTTATGTTTGTTCTTCTTAGACATAAGTCTCCTTCAGAACGATTATAGTTCTATTACAAAACAATGGTAATCTAGTATATTGTTTCTATTTTATCAGACTGGGATCCGTACGGACTCCATGTGGTCAACAAGTGGTAGTCCGAAAGGTGGGCGTTTCAGGGTTAATATATATACAGGGTGTCACAAAAGTCTCTTCCACTTAAAAAATGCGTATAATTCCATTAGTAAACAAGTCTAATCTAATGTTTTTTTTAATTTGAAAGAAGAGAGTATAAATTTTTTTTTGTCTAATACAAAGTTCATAAATACTCTTGAAAGACTACCACTTCTGGTGACAGTATGAAAACTTAGCATTTTTCGAAATGTCAAAAAACAACCAAAATGTTTACAACAGTTTTTGTTTTGCATATATCTCGACCTGAGAAAATGATACAATCTTGATCTTTTTTCCAAAAGATGCGCCATGAAAAGTGCTACAACAACTGCATAAACCAATTCTCTTGATCAGCTCTAGTGGCTTTTCCGATATTCAGTATGAACAACCTACATGATAGTGCTATTTTCCAGCAAATAAAAACTGTTTGGAAGACGTTTTTTGTTTTGGAATCATGCAGCTTTTGTAAAGCTTTCGACGGCACATCTCTCAAAAAAAAACAATCAAGATGTTATCATTTTCTTAAGTCGAGATATTTGCAAAATAAAAACGTTTTGCAAACATTTTTTATTTGCTGGAGCATAGCACTATCATAGAGGTTGTTCATATTGAGTAAGGAAAAAGCCACCAGAGCAAATCATGAGAATTAATTTATGCAGTTGTTATAGAGCTTTTCATGGCGCATCTTTTGGAAAAAAAGATCAAGATTCTATCATTTTCTCCGAGTGAGATATATGCAAAGTAAAAAATGTTGGAACATTTGGTTGTTTTTGACATTTCGAAAAATGCTAAGTTATCATGGTGTCATCGGAAGTGGTAGTCTTTCAAGAGTATTTATGAACTTTGTATTAGAGAAAAAAAAACTTTATACTCTTATCTTTCAAATAAAAAATAATAATATTTGATTAAGCTTGTTTAGTAATGGAATTATAGGCATTTTTCAAGTGAAAGGGACTTTTGGAACATCCTGTATATATATAAAATATCGTAAATTTTCATTTATTTACTGAACAATTGGGATACATTTAGTGAGAATTTGAATTTGTTTGATTTATTGAATTGAAAATAATCTACCAAAGTTGTAGGTTTATTATCGATAATAAAATAAAAAATATGATTAGAAAATGAAAATATTTATCAAAGAAAAAAAATACTAATTTTCCTCATTCGATCATTTATTAATTGACGATAGATTATGTTTTGATTTGACAATATTAAATAATAAAATAATTATTGATTTTTGATTTATTTTAAAATAAAATTTAATTTACTCAATAATATCAAATATATGATAATGACTAAAAAGAAACGATATTGACATATATCATTAATCAAGATAATATTTTGAATAAGCAGGGAAAAAAACAACACATTAATGGGTCTTACTCATTATATAAAAACATGCGATGATTTTGTTTTATACGTAAGGTTAATATAACTAAAATATTATCATGAAAAATGTTCGATAATGAAATCTAGACATTTTTCTCTGTTTAAACATATTTCTTTGATCTATATAATAGTTTGTTTTATTTTTGTATTAAATCAACTTTTAATAATGAAAATTTTGAAATCTTGACAAATTTTATTCTATTATAAGAAATGAAAGAGTTCGTTTAGTTTGAATATGATAAATATAAAGATTAATTTATTTTCATATGGTCATAGAATTTACAAGAAAAAAAAAACGTCGAGTGATACAAACTGTTAAAATAAACTATGACTATAAATATGTATTTATTCTTAATTGAAAGATTTGTTAAATTTAAATAATTGTTTGTGATGTTGTGGATATTGTTTTCGTATAAGAGCAATATTGATGATGATATTCAATACATGAACATAAATGATAAATAAACCATAATGATAATATATTTAATAAACAACTTATTATTATATTAATTATACGTAATAAAGGTGTTGATGCTTTATTTAACCATAAATAATTATGAACAATATAAAGAGAATTTTTTAATGATATATATTTATTTGTATTAATTATTATTAATAAAAGTGTTATTAATGATGATGATAATAATATAAATAATAAAAGAGCAAGAAAACAAAGTATATAAATTCTTGCAAACCATAAACCATAAAAACTTATTGAAAATATAATTAAACTTATTAAAACTAATAATATTCTTTCAAATTGATATTCAGAATACTTTGATAAATCTTTTTTTATTTTATATACATCATTTGAATGAAGTAATACATTTAATAATAGAAATAAACAATAACATGTTAATACAACTCGTGTTCCAAATGGAGATCTTTGACGATCATAACCCATTTTATCAATATTTTATCAATAGGATTTTATCTTTAGACATACCTTTTATAACATATTTCTTTTTTCTTTTTTATGATTATTATATATAGCATTGAGAAAAGAGATTCCTGTTGTGATTTCCATCTGCGATTCTTTTTTCTTTTTTTGTTCATAGATGGTGTTCATGCTGAGTAAGAGAAAAATAAAAATGTTTTTCTCTATTTTTATCGATAAAAGATCAGAACTAATGAAATGCCCTTTAGCTTTTTATTATTATCAAACGATAGAACAATCAATTAAGTTTTATTAAAGAAATAACTAGATTTTATTTTATTGACATTCATTAAAACCAATATAAACCTTTTTTTGTAAGAGAAAAAAACAATTTATTCTTCGAACAAATATTCTATATCTAATTAGAATTCTATTTCCTAACGATTTATCATGAAACATTTTAAAACATTTAACAATAATGAAAAACAAAAAAATAAATCTATTCTATTTAAATTATCTATTTGCTTTTTCTTTTTTGACTAATCGAATAAATTATTCTCTATTCTATAATTCTCATTTAATAAATAATATAATTATTTTTTAAAATAATAAAATGATATTTTAGATTCGAATAATTATCATCAGGTATGATATAGAAAATTATTCTAAATGTTAATAAAAAATTGTTATCTTATCATTGTTGAAAAAAAATTTTGAAATATACAAATAGATATCAACAATATTTTTATTTATTATGAATTAAATTATATTCAACTTGTTGTTTAATCTTTAAATTATTTAGAATAAATAATAGAAATTCACTTTTTAAATACTGAAATTTGTTTATTTAAATTAAATAATAAATATTTATCGATTAATTATTGATAATCTATATTTGAACATTGTTTTATAATAAAACAAAAAAAAAGCATCATTGGAAAATTATTTTTATTTAAAGTTCTACTAAATTTGATTATTTTATTTTAATTAAATTCTAATCAAAAACTAATCATCAATTAATTATATATCGATTTAAATGTTTAACTATATCATAAATCATTCGGATAATATCTTTTTTTATTTATCTTTCCTACGATGATATGATATCAATGACTCAATCTTCGTTTTTCCTTAATTATTTTCAAATGATCAATGTCCAGACACAAATAATAAAAGCAATGAATTAAAAATAAAATATGATTTTTATTTTATGTCCGCCGTTTGAAAAAAAAAACAAAATCATTGTCAATTGTCTTTAATGTAAAAATTTCAATATTAAAACAAACGATTAGTAGAGAGATAAAATTTAACCTTGATTATTGATATAAGAAAAAAAAGTGCAAGTAATACTTTTGGGACATATGATTTGTCAATATAAAAACGTGTATGTACTTTAAAGTTTTCTTCTTCTTATGTCATCAAAGGTCGAAGGTTCTATCAAATAATAGATAGGTACGCTTGATCCTAGAAATAAATAATAAGATTTAGTTGAATTTTCAAAGAAAAATTCAATAGAATTTTATATGGATTTTTATTTGATTAACTTTTAGAAAAAAAGATTTTTTTTTTTTTTGAAGAATTGTTCATAAAAAAAAACAAAACTGGAAGAAAAGATAAATTTAAATTATTCTTTAATAAACATTCATTGATTGTAGACAAATGATAATTTTATATATTGTATTTGTGCATGCACATAAGGCGTGACAAACACCACCGTATACGATGCATGGTCTCATTCTAATATGAATGAGTCACAAATAGTATATAAGCCGGTGTAACAAGTCATTGAAGCATATACATATAGAAAGTAAAAAAAATTAAACAATCTATATCAGCTGAAATCCAAATGCCTATTATAACAAATACAATCAATAGTATGTTGGCACGTAAACATAAAGTAAAATCACAAAGGCGAACTACTCGTCGTAAGTTTTTTTGATTTAATTTAATTTTTATTTATGATTTAAAATAAATAGAAGCTCCAGCAAGTACAGGAATTCGATGTTATCCACTTCGGATTGGTCCTGGTGTTGAATTACTTTCAACAATTCATGAATTAATGGAAGATATTGGTGTACAATCATTATTTATATTAAGTTGTGTTGGAAATATATCTGAATGTTCATTAAATTCTCGTCAATTAAATAAAAAAGATTATGATATTGTATCATTAAGTGGAACATTTGATCAAGAATCTCATCATATAATGGGTTCATTTGCTGATCCTGAAACAGGTTCATTAATTGGTGGTCGAGTTCGTTCTCTTACTGTTCATACAACATGTGAATTAATGTTAGCTGAACCACTTGATTGTACTTTTTTCAGAGAATTTGATCCAAGAACGGGAGAAAAGGAATTAAATGTTCGACGAAAACTTCTTACTGACTTATAAATATATTTTCACTCACTCTCTCTCTCTCTCTTTAATATATATTTTTCTATTGTACATTAATTCCATATATTGTTGTTTGTTTTATTTATCTTAGCAAAATAAATTAGTTTATTTCATTGATATAAATAGAGTTGTTTTTATTAATGGGATTGATAGATTAGTATCATTAAAATATTACATTTAATATAATCATATTATTAAAGAAGTATTCGACTAAATAAATATATCAAAATGAAAACTATGATAAATTTTATTTTAGTTTGCTTTTGTTTTGTTTTTTAAATAAAATAAAATAATTTTTAATTATTCGATGAGAAAGAGTTGAATATTTCGCTTTCTCACCTATTATTACGATCTTTAAATGTTGAGAAAGATTGATAATGATAAAAAACAAAAAAGTGAATGACATTAAATGCGATGATTTTTTTCTTTTTTTTTCGTATTATGATTAATACCTTATTTTAATATTTAATTAGTAATATTGAGTGTGTGTTAATCTAGATATGTATAACATTAATCAAATAGTTATTTATGACATGATCAATGAATGAATCTCATTGTATTTCGTATGATTTCTCATTATTTGACGAGCAAAAAACGAAAGACGTACTGAAATATCCCATGTATATTTGCGTATTTCGACTTGATAAATTGAAAATGATAAATATGCATACATACATTTTGACAGACGAATGTTTATCATCACTGTTAAATATAAACTGTGTAAAAAAAGAAAAAAAAAAAGCGTTAATCAAGGACAAACATTTAACGTATTTTCAAATAATGTTTATCAACTTTTGAATAATGATCATTTTATCATTTTCTGTTTATTCTTTCATTCACTTTTTTATTTTCAATAAAAATAAAAATAATCGTTTTATAAATCTTTATCATATTTCAAATTGAATTTTTATTAAATTCGAAAAATAAATCGAAAATATTATCTAACGTTAACAAAAAAAAAACACCTCGAACATAGGAATATTCTTATCAGTGATAGTTTAATTCCTAATAAAAAACTTGAATAAATTCTAATTATAGATTTGTTGTTGGTTAAACATAACAGTCTATTATTCTAGTCTATTATATTATTCTTCAACTAATATTTCAATAATCATTTTTTCATCATGATTTGTCAATATTAGGTTATGTAGTATTGTCTTTTATATGTATTGCTTTTTATTGTTCTCCATCTCTCCTTTCATTGTTCGTTGATTTTCGTATGTTTTAATACTCTAAACACCTATATATATACATATTTAATGTCGCATATATATTATTTGTTTTGTTTATATTTTTGTCCTACTTTGTTTCTTTATAAAAAAAAACTAAAAATAAAAGATTGATAGTGTTCATCTCGGTTTTCGATGAATAAGAAAAATTTTTTTTTAATTAAATTAAAATCTTCATTGAACATAATATTCAAGTAGAATTAATTCATCATCAATTATCTTCGATTTTTAACAAGCAAGTTTGTTTCTACTATTAGAACAATTAAAATATATTGATCAAAGTCGATTAACGGTTGAAAACAAATCTTGATGTACTTATATCTCTCTAGATTGTTTTTGTTCGATCATCAATAATTATTCGATATTCTAATCTATATAGACAGTTAGCCTTTATATAGGACAGGAAGAACAATGAGAAAATAAATAAAACTATACCTATAGAAAATAAAACAAATTAATGCTAGTTTAACACATCATTGATAAACAATTCTTATTAATATACATATTATTTTAAAAGGTTATTTGTTGAATTAAAATCTAAGATCATGAAAAAGTCGATCATCGTTTTGTTACTATAAAACAATATTATATTGATAGAAAGTTTATTTTAATTTTGTTTTGTTTTTATGATGAATTAAAGTAGTAAGAATATTTATTTTCATATGCTCTATCGAATAAATTTTCAATAGATAAATTAATCTGAAAATTTTATTTCAAAAAATAAAAATTCACATATTATATTAATATAACTTTGATTTGAATAAATCATATTTAATTAAATGATAATTGACTTTAAATCTTGTGAATATATAATTCAAAATCAAATCAATTATTCGTTGAAATAGATCTTTTTTTTTCTATAAATATTCCGAGAAATAAAACCAAAATCGATGACAAATTTCATATAATGTTCACTTTCGAGAAGAAAAAAAGATCGAATAATATTTATTTTAAATATTATCAATATTAGTTAATAGCTAACTAATAGAATAATATCTAATCATATTAAACAATGTTGAATATATTTGGTTAGTTTAAATTTGAAAACTATCTGTAAGAATAAACGAAATAATATATTATTTTCTTATCATGTTTACAAATGATCTTATGACAATAAAAAACATATTATTCAAGGCGTTTTTGTTATGTATCTACAATAAAATATTTCAACATAATTTGTTTTTCTTGCTTTTGTTATGGTTGAATAACGATTGTCAACTTACATTAGAATAATCTATCATATAGAAAAGAAACGAAAAGAAAATAAAAGAAAAAAACATTTTAAGATAAATTTTAAATCGATTTGAATTTTTTATCACTTTGATTAAAAATGTTTGTTTGGTTTTTTTGTTATTTAGTGAATAGAAAAGAAAAAATTGTTCGTGAAAATTTAATTTATTTTTCAATAAAATCTAAATTGTAAAAATGTTTCAATTTGAATAAATTAGTTAATAAACATAATAATAAAATCCAATATAAAACTTATTTTCATAGTTAAACTTATCTTTTCTATAGATCGATATAAATACAAATAATCTCTACCATTTAAAATATATTTTTTTTCAAAGATATTAAATAAAATTATCTTGATTATATAGATTATCGTTCTATATAATTTGACTATAGAACTGATTCAATATTATTATTTTACTAAGAATAAATTAAAATGAAAAAAGATAAATAAATCTTTTTAAATATTTCATCGATATTTTTTAATAATAATTCAATCTCAAAATCTAACTCTATTCTAATTAAATATTCTATAATATTATGTTGAAATATTTTATATATTATTATTAATTCGATTTGAAAAATATTGTTCATTAAATCTCGTTAGATGATTGTCATTTTGACTTTTTTGTTTTTCTCAATTTAATTTCAATAAATTATTTTATTATAGATTTTCATATTTTATAAGTTTGTTCTGATTAATAATAATTATCTTCGTTAGAATGATAAATTCAATAGACTTTTCAATATGTTAGACATGAATATATTATATTTTAGAAATAATCTTTGACAAAAAAAAGAAAACATCGTTGTGATATATCCATAACAAAAAAAAACAGAAAAAGTTTCTTCATGTTTCAAAACGAAATTTCTCTAATGGAATAAGTAAAAAAAAAAAGGAAGTGATGAATTTGTATTAATAATAATAATAGTCGTAAAATAGTTGATGTAAATATCACAAATTTGATTTATTTCTTCTATTGATAAAATTTAAAATCGCTTGTGGAAATTCTTCATTTGACCATTGTTTTTTTAAAGCATTAACTTCTTGTTGATTAACAATTTTAAGTGTTTGAATATTCCATGTTTGTATTAATGATTTTGTTGTTAATAAACTTTGTTTAGGTAAAGATAAAATAAATTGACAAATTTTGTCTTTTTCTTGTTCAAATAAATTATCTTGAATAACTCGTGTAACTAAACCTTTTTGTTGAGCTTGTTCAGCTGTTAATTGACGATCAAATAAAAGTATTTCTTTGGCATGAATTGGACCCATTATATGTGGAAATAAAAAAGATGAACAACCTTCAGCTGTTTGTCCTGTACGTGTAAATGGTAATGAAAATGTTGAAGATGATGATGCATAAACTCCATCAAATAAAGCTAATATTGATACTGATATACCAATTGCTGGTCCATTTATAAATCCAATTAGAATTTTTGGAAAATTTATTAAACTTTCAATGAAATTTTTTAAACGATTTTTTCCTTTTTCCATTATTGTTTCAATATCTGTTGTTGACGAATTCTATTTAATATAAATAACAAAACAAAATCGAATAATAAGAATAGAAATAAATAATTATCTTACAAATAAATTAACTGAATTAGTTAAATCAGCTCCTGATGAATAATATTTTCCTTTACCAGTGATTGAAATAAGAACTAAATCATTATCTTTTGCTGCTTTATTAAATATATCTGTTAAATATTCAATCATATCAGTTGTTATTGCATTATATTTATCTGGACGATTTAATATTATTTCCCAATGTAATGAACTTTTTTTAATTAATTCAATATGTTTATTATTACCATTTGAACAAGATAAAAATTCTTCTCTCTCATTAGCCATTATTTTAGTTTTTTTTTTGTTTTCAATTATTATTTTTTATTTAACCAATATTTATTTATCAATTCATATCTTAAGATAAAAACAACAACAAATTTGATAAGAAAAAAGCAAAAAAACGGAAAATGATTTTTTTTCTTTTGAAAAAAATATTTAAAATAAAATTCTTAATTAAAAATATAATATTCTTAAAATGAAATATAATTATTTATTTAATCAAGAATTATTTTTATCATCAATGATCTTAAATAAGATTTTCATTGAATATCTTAGTTAATAGATATGAAATTCTTTCCTTTTAGAAATAATTCATCTGATCATATCAAGTTTTTTTTTCATCATATGTTTCACTATCTCAAATAGACATTGATTCTACTTAAACTATTTTATTCTTATTGATTTTTTTCTTTCTCAATGTCTATTCAAATGTCTTATCAATCTCGCTTACAATATTTACTAAAATATAATTAATGTATATGAATATGTCTTGTTCAGATTCGACTTCAATATTTTATGAATATAAACCATTTTAGACATTAAACTAATCTCATCAAGATTTTATTATCGATTTAAAATGAACTCGAAATGTTGAATATCAATATCTATTATTAGATTGTCAGAAAAAAACAAAAAAAAACAATTTTCCCTATTTTTACATATTATTTCATTACTTAAGAAAAATTTTGTTCAAAACGATGATCCTTATTCCCAATTCGTTTGTTGGCTCCCAACAAGCAAAAAGAAAGGACCATATGATAACTTGGTTTTTTTTGTTAAGGTCGATTTCTTTTCTTTCATCTATCTTTTTCTTTTTCAATCGTTTCATTGAAAACTTTCAACCAAACGATTGAAAAATAAAAATATAGATGAAAGAAAAGAGACCGAGTTTAGCAACAAACAAATTATCATATGGCCCTCTTCCTTTTGCTTGTTGGGGGCCAACAAACGATTTGGTATAGGGCTCATTGAATATTAATGTATTTTTATTGTCATTGGATATTCCCTTATCTCTATTTGTTAGATAAGACAACAAGAGTTTTGTTTATTTTCTATAATTGTTATATAACAAGAAAATACGGACTTATCTCTCTATGTCGCGCATAATATATTTATCATAAATTATAAATAGAAGCGAATCAACAAAAAAACAAAAGTAATTCTATATATTTAATCCTTATACCATTTATTTGATATATTCTATAAGAAAGAAAAAACTTATTTATCTGTACGATTGATCATAATACAGTTCACTTCCATAGATAATTGGATATTTCCCGTATTGATTAATGATTTATTTTCTTAATAATAAATAAAAACGCATATGAAAATAGTGAAGAAAGATTTTTTTGTTTTTATCAAGATTGAATGATGAATTCGAATGGTTTCATCATTAAGATAGAATAACAAAAGCAATTTGTGTCTGATTAGGAATATTTATTTAATATATTAGAATATTTATCCAATCGATATCTAAACAAACAAAACAAAGATAATCAATAGAGAGAAGAGAGAGAGACAGCAATTATCAAATATATGAGAAACTTAATTGACAATATAAGAATATTTTTAGCAATTTTAAAAAGGAATTCTGTTTTATTTTAAATTTCTCTCAATAAAAAAATCATTATTCGATTCGATTCGATTTGTTAGAAAGACAATTATGATAGAGCAAATTCCATTTGAAGTTTATTCTAATCTATATAAATTATTCTTATTTCTTATAATTAAGATTTGTTTTTTTTAGAAAAAATTTCACGAAATAAATCTATTTTATGTTGATTTGTTTTATTATTGAATAAATTTAGTTGATTAATTGTACGAGAATAGTTTAATTTATCTAATAAATCTAATTGAAATAATAAAAATATATTTAAAATAATTTAACTTTCGTTTTATTAATTATATTAAATATAAAGAATATCTCTATTATTTTAAATGAATTTATCTAACGTTATTGACGTTACTGATAACGATCATTTACGTACAAAGTTCCTAGTAGCTTATTTTGTTTTTTTCTTTCTCCTCCTCGAATAATATAAACGATTTTTATTGGTTTATATTATAGAAACAAATTCGAGATAGATAAGAGATTGTTTGTAGAAAAATAAAAAAAATCTTCTAATGACATCTATAAGAATTATATTATTGTAAATAAATATTATATTGACTTATATGTTTTAATTAATAAATAAAATAATATAAATTTCAAAATTCTATTGAAAATATTTCTAAATAAACTGTTGGTTATTTAAAGATATTAAATGACGTTGCTTTATTACTGATTATTATTGGTACTATGTGGACATTCTATTTTCGACATAATACACTGTACTCATATATCATTTCCATTCTATCTACTTGTTTACTATTCAGATGGTGGACTTTCTTCTTTTACTATACAATTATCTTTCTTTTCTATTTTTCTATATTGAAGATAATAAGGTGAACTCTTCTTTATTTATTCACTAGAATTCATTTATTCATATTAACCTATTAGAGATAAAGAGAAATTGTTTTAATCTGGAAATTTTTTAAGACTTTGTACTGTTTATCTGTTTCATGTAGTGTTAACCTTGTACTATTAAGAATATATGTATTAGTAGAAAGAAAAATCATGCAGTCTATACATGACCATACATAGATAAAGAGGGCAATATGAGGTCGTCAGACATGAATATATCTACCAACAACTGGACATATATCGAGATAAGACACAGTTAGTACGATACTTCTTCTCTTCTTCTTCTTCTTGTTCTTGTTTTTTTCTTTTGTGTACAATTTCGAAAAAACTCTTTTGTAAATTAATACTAATAATTTATTTTATATTTTTAATATAATTAAAGAGCTGATTGTGTTGATTGAACTAAAACTATTTAAAAAATGTCATCTGAAGCATTCGTAACATTGGCTACAAACGATGGTTATGCTCTTGGAGCTTTGGTCGTTGCACAATCACTTCGGAAAGTTGGAACACAACGACGTTTAGTTGTAATGATTTCAAAGAATTTATCAGATTTAATAAAGTATTTATTTTTAAATAATTAATATAATAAAAAGAGAAATATTTTAGACGAACATTAGAAACAAGTTTTGATGAAATAGTTATTGTTGAAGAAATGAATTCTCATGATGATGAACATTTACATTTATTACGCCGTCCTGAACTTGGTGTTACATTTACAAAAATAAATTGTTGGCTTTTAGAAAAATATTCAAAATGTGTTTTTCTTGATGCTGATGTTCTTGTTTTACGTAATATTGATGATTTATTTGAAAGAGAAGAATTTTCAGCTTCACCTGATGCTGGTTGGCCTGATTGTTTTAATTCAGGTGTTTTTGTTTATCGTCCATCAAAAGATACATTTAGAAAATTGGTTCAATTTGCTAGTCAACAACATGCTTCATTTGATGGTTCGTTTTTTTATTATTCTTTAATTCATTTTTTTGTTTTTTTGAATAGGTGGTGATCAAGGACTTTTAAATAGTTTTTTTTCAAATTGGCGAACATCGGATATATCTCGGCATTTACCATTTGTTTATAATGTAACAGCAAATACATTTTATTCATATGTTCCAGCTATTACACGGTAAGTTAAACGTTTTTTTTTTGTTTTAAATAATTAATTTCAATTTTTCAATGTTTTTTTTTCAAAATTAAAAACTAAAAGATTTCGTAATGATATTCGTGTTGTTCATTTTGCTGGTGCATTAAAACCATGGCAATTAACATATAATCCACAAAATGAACAATTATCAGGTAATTTAGATGGACAACATGATGTTCAAAGAGAATTTTTACTTTGTTGGTGGAAAATAATGTATGAACGAGTTTGGCCACAATTATCAAAATATAATCAGGTTGGTTTATTTATCTTTTCTTTCTTTTTTTTTTTTTTGCATTTGTTTGTTTGAATCCTGCATGTTATATTTACCTTATTTATTCAGCAATGCGAACAAAACAAATTGGAGTTATTAGGAGAGGTAAAGCATGTTTTTATTCATTTTTATCCTATCGAACGTTTTTTTTTCTTTTTGTTTTTATTTATTTGATAAATCAAATAAAATAAGTTGAAAAAAAAAAACGAAAAAAAATGTTTAGTCTAATATTTCAGTTATGAATAAATGTTGTTCAATGACAATTGATTTAAATTTAAATAAAATAATAGAAAATAGTAAATTAATTGAAAATGAAAAATATTCTAATCCATCAATAATTGATGATTTATTTAATGATATATCAATAGGAGAAAATCTTAAAATAATTTATTCGAGAGAAAAAAATCTTCCACGATCAGGAATATATTATATTAAACAAGGACATAATAAAACTTATTTTAATAAATATAAACCTGAATATATTGATTATGATTTATTTTATTATAATTATCATCAACAAGAATATATATCATCAAACAATATTCTTTCATCTTTTTCAAAACAAATTAAAAAAAAAGATTATTTTATGGTTAGAATTTATTCGCTTTTGCTTTTTACTTTTTTCGCTTTTTCTTCTTTTTGCATCTATTTTATATGTTAGAGAACGAGAATAAGATGAATCATTCGGTTAATAAGAATATAATAACAAGTTCTTATGATCGAATCTAATCGATGGATCTATTTTATATATTTATATTGATTCGTCAATATAATTATGAAATAGAAACACAGTTATTATTGGAGCTCCTGTTTATCAATGGAGTAAATTCCTCACTGTGACATCGAAAAGCATGAGCTAATGTTCCCGAATATTTCATTTGGTGCGAACTACGACCCGTATATTCTATAGCTCGGTGCAGATTTATCTGCATTTGTAGACAAACCATACGGATGACAAATTTATTTTTGTTTTTTGTTATTTAGGGTCAATTATCTGAAGGTGCAGTTGGTTTTGGTGGTAGTTCATTATTAAATTATGGTTCATTAACAACTAATCAAGGTGTTCAATCAGGTTCAGTAGCTCATCGTCGAGCATGGGAAGCTGGACATGTTGATTATCAAGGACGAGATTCTTTTACTAATATTCAAGAACGATTAGAACTAAATATCGCTCAACAACAACAACAACAACCATATCATCCATCACAAGAACATACACAGTTTGTTTCTTCTTTTTTTCTTATTTATAAATTAATTTTATTTTAAAATAGATCAACCGTCGGCTCTGATCCATCATCTGGTAGTCATCAATAAAGTATGTTAAACAATCGATTTAAATATAATAATCAATTATTTTTTTTTTGTTTTTGTTTTAGGAAGTGAAGCAACAACAAATAAATGAATTTTTTTTGGAGAATGGAAAAAGAAAATAAGAAAGAACGGCAGTATTTGTCCGGTTGTTTCCTTAGTCCTTCTTTTTTTTTTGTTTTTTTTAAACCCCGCGTGCAGTGTAATGCTTTTTTTTTTGATTTTACCTCGTACATCCGAAGTTGTATTCGATTTAATTTGATGGATTTGTTTGATTAGTTGCTTCATTTATGGTTAGTCCTAGATATATATGTAGTCAATGAAAGTATAATATGTTGCTGATTGCAAACATCAATAAAATTTTCAAACTATTCAATTTTATTCGAACAAATATAAATATTTGTCTTTTCTTTTTTTTTTTGTGTCAATGGTATAAATCTATTATCAAATCAAAATTGAAAATAATATCGATTAATCGAAAGTTTATTAACATTTGATTTTTCGATACTTTTCATTTTAATTCATTTCTACAATCGATTTATAAAAAATTCATTGTCCTAGTTAAAATAATAATGTCTATGGTTAATAATAATTGAATAAATATAAATGTGATAGTGCATGTTTTTCAAATCTTGATAGAGATATAGATCTTTATGAACATATGCCTTGGTATTATCATCGGAAAATTTCATCGTACGTTTGGTAGATGATAGAATTTTCTTAATGACTAGTTTGACAAGATGTTAATTGCCATTATTTATCTTTCATTATAATGATTGATAGATTATTTCTATACGTTAACATCTATTTAAACAGAATGAATACTTATTATTTATCTTTTATCAATCACCAATTATTTCGACCTTAGAAAATCTTCAAACAAAGATTGACTTTTATTAATAAGTTTAATAATAAAAAGTTAAATTAATTGCTAAGATGTTTTATTTGAAAAAATAAAATTATTCTAAATAATCTCTATTCAAGTATCGATATTCAAAGATAATATTTCAATAGATCAATGGTCAATAAATATTTATTTTTTTTTTCTTTATATATAATTAACAATAAAATAATATCTTGTTAATTGAATTTTTCATATAAAAATGATAATTAATAAGAGAAAACGAAAAATTAATCAAATAGAAAGTTTTTTTTTTGTTTTTTGTTAGTTAATTAATATTAATATGATAGAATTTGAATTTCACAATATTTTCCAGTAAAAAAGTGATTACAAATACAACGATTATCTGTAATTAAACAAGTTCCATTATTTTGACAAATATTATTTGTTTGATCACAAAACATTGTATTTAATTCACAATAAATACCAGTAAAACCTTTTTCACATAAACATTGACGTTTTATTCTATCACATTTTCCACCATGTTGACATTCATGTAAAAGACAATAAAGTTCTCCTGTTACATTAACACATGTATCAGCTAAACAAACTTGTTCAGGATATTGACATTGTTCTTCACCACATATAACTATATCATTACAATATTTTCCTGAAAAACCTTGTTCACATCTACATATACCATCAGCACTTGTTGGGGATTGAAGACATGTTCCATTATTCATACAAGGATTTGATGAACAAAATGATTTATTTAAATTTTCTGAACAATTTACACCTGAATAACCATATGTACATAAACATTTATATGATTGACTTGACATTTCATGTACACATATTCCATTATTTTCTAAACAATTATTATTAAATAAATACTTTTTTCTTTCTTTCTTTCTTATTAAACTAACCGCAAGGATTTGGTGCACAAGAATGAAGTGGTATATCACAATAAGGTCCAGTTACATCTTTTTGACATAAACATCTTCCATATTTATTATCAATTAAAGCACATTTTCCATGATTATGATGACAACGTTTTTGACATGCTGTTGGTGTTATATATTCACAATAAGGTCCAACATAATCTGTTTGACATAAACAAAAACCATCACCAGTATGATTTAATACAATACAAGTTGACCCATTTCGACATGGATCAATTGAACAAAATGTTCTTTGAACTTGTTCACATAATAAACCTGAATAACCTGATTGACAAATACATTGACCATCAACACCAGATAATGGAACACATGTACCTAAAGATATATTTCATTTATTTATCATTGAACATTTGTTTTTTTTTCAAAATAAAAACTAACCATTATTTCTACATGGATTTTCTTGACAAAAAGAAACACGTTTTTCACAATATTCTCCAATAAATCCTGGTTGACATAAACATATACCAGCTGGAGATTCAATCAACATACAAGTACCATTATTTTTACATGGAGAATAATTACAAAATGTTTCATTTCGAAAATCATATTGACAATATGATCCAGTAAACATTGATCGACATAAACATTTATATCCATCATTTGATACTAAACATAATTATTTATTTATTTATTTATTTATTTAATAATTAAATAAAACATACTATTATAACAAGTGCCTCCATTTAAACAATGACATTGACCAAGATTTTCTTGACAATAAATTCCCGCATGTTTTGGTGGACAAAGACACATAAAAGTGGTATTTGTTAAAGAATCTCTTGGATATATTGGTGAACATAAACCTTTATTATAACATGGATTACTTTCACATGGTTGTTGATCATAATTTAATTTTTCACATAAATGACCATGTACATACTTATTTAATAGGAATTTTCTTAATAGAATTTAATTAAAAGAAGAAAAAAAAAACTTACAGGAATACAATGACAAGTAAAATTAAATTTTGAAGTAAGTTCACATGTTCCAGCTCTACATGGATTTGGTTGACATGGATTTGTCCAATTTTGAAGATGAATATCTTAATTAATAATATTATTTATCTATATTTATGTTTATTATTGTTAATAAATACTTGAAACAAGTTCATATCCAATTATTGTTTTAATTATTATTAAAATAATAAAAAAAGATAATTTATTGATTGATAAATATTTCCAGCTAAATATATATATATTATATGATTTTATTTTATTTAATTAAAAATAAAAATGTCTCTTACTCCATTGTAAATTGTCTATTGAATGTAATTTATCTGACAAAACTAATGTTCTCTTAACCAATGTCGAGAAAAAGAAAGAATGATTATATTGTCTCGACGATAATTTATTTGTAATAAAGATCTCTATCTACTTGTAAACATTATCTTGTCTGTATGTGACCTTTTTTTTTTTTGTTTTGTTTTTTCTTATAATCTTCAACTAAAACTAAGACAACTAAACAAACTAATAAAAAAAAAACCTAGACAATAAATATAATATAAATCTTAGTTCAATCTTTATTGACATATTTTCGACTATTTTAATCATTTAATTAAATTTTATTACTGATATTACAGATAAACTCTTTATTTATATTAATTATTAGTTTTTCACAAAAAACAAAAAAAAAGATGAACAAATGAAGATATTATTTGATTTTACAATTCAGTTAAAAGTTAATTATTTTAGTAAAAAAACGAAACTTCGACAAATAAATTTGTTTTGTCTGATAGATATGATTTCATCTGGATTCGTTGTTTTCGATAATCTTTCATATTTTTTCCTTTAGTTTTCAATCTATTCACATGACAAAAAATAAACCCGATTGTATATATATCGTATTGTTTTGTGTAACAGCTTATGAAAAGCGGATGAAACAAGGATGAATATGTTTCTCTGTCTTTTTCTATTAGGACAATTTCGAATAACGAACACGATCAAATAACGAGAAAAAAAAAAAAGATGAAGAAGGAAAGAAAAAGGTAAAGAAGAAAAAAAAAACTGAACGCCAGACGTATTGGTAATGATTCGTTGGATTCATCTTCAACTGTTTGTTTATTTAACAAACATTGAATAACATTAATTAAACGATAGAATAAATAACTATTTTATTGTTAACTAAAATATATTCATTTATCAATATTAAGAAGAATCTATCACAGATTACGATTTTTTGTCTTCATCATGAACTAAACGATTCATTTCAGTATCCGATGTTGGAGTAAAAAACGTTGTTTTTTGATATTTTCTCTAAACAAAAAAGACACTTATAGATTAATTCAAGTCTTGTACTATTTAAAACGCTGTAGTACTTTGTTCACGTGTTATTGATCCATCAATGCTTTCTGTCAATTTTAAAAAGTCTCATTTAGCTTGTTTAGATACAATCGATTTATTTTAAGATAAACGTCTCGAGTTGTATTTATTTATTTTCTTTAAAATAAAATATAAAAAGAACGAGAAAAAAATAAACCATCGCAAAGATATTATCTCACTGGTGACTAGAAAAAGTATATTCAACGTGATCAAAAGAAAGCAAATGGAAAATAAAATAATTGAATAAGTTCAATATTATTTGTGGGAATATATTTTATGTCTATTTATATTTCATTATTTAGTTCTTATTATGTCGTTTCGACAAACATCTTTATAAAATAAACGAAGTTTATTGTATATTTTGAAACTTGAAACAACAAACTTGTCGAAAGTTAGAGTCCTATCTATTAAGCAAACGAAATAAATTTAACCTTTATAATCTTAAAAATATTGAAAAGATATTTTCAATGATATCTCATATATAATGTTTTAGTCATTAAGTCTATTATTGAAATATAAATAAGCTCGATTTGCTTTTGTAACTATTAATGAGGATGAATAACAATCAATCCAGAACATTGTTTCATTTCGAAATTTTTCAAATTCATTCATGTCAAAGTAGTGTCAAAATGACTACTATGAATTCAAGAATTTACTTTTTTACCTCTATATTTTATTATTTAAAAGTGATTGATTATAAATTTCTTCAATTTGGATATATTATGATGATTAAGTAGCATAAATAATCATTGTTTTGGGTGTGGGTCGTTGAAGAGAAGATTCACACCCACACTCTTTGCATAAACTTTCACTGCGGTAACTGCGCCGCATTTACGCATAACGGCGACGCAATCGACTAAAAATAAGGTGACATGAGAAGTCATTAACTAGTTTTTCTTCTTCTTGTTGTGTTTTGTTTATGTCATTAGTTTGCTTGTTGTTTTTATATCTAGCAAGAAAATTAATAGCTGCTATTCATCAATGCAAAATTATTGTTCGAAATACTAATCGTAATCATCATTTTTTCATCCAATGGACAATGCTCATGTCAAGATTACTATTGATTTCTAGTCTAAACTACTTTGAAATAAGGAGATGAAATAATCTTAGTCGAAGTTTCTCTAATAGAGATTTGAAAAGTAGGTTTTTTGTAAAACTCGTACCTAACATTGATAATCGTTTATTTATATGAGATTTAATAGAGTAAAATTCTGAGCATTAATTACAAGGCAAAATGAAAAATTGAAAAATTTTAATATTCACTTCTGATAATAGACGACGAGATATCTTTAGTAATAGAATGATGATACTATAAGGAGTGATATGAAAAAAAATCTTTTGTTTTTTAATAATCATATGAAAGTTAATTCCATCTATTACAAAATTATTGATCAAGAATAATAAATAATGTACAAAAAAAATTATCTTCGATAAATTGCTTAAGTCTAATATTTGTGATCTTCTTTTATAGGAATTCTCAAGTCTCTTTTCATTGTCTTTAGTTAATCTAATAGGTATCTTAGAAGAATATTTATTGTTCAATTTTTATTAATATCAT
This sequence comes from Rotaria sp. Silwood1, assembly GCA_905250075.1. Taxonomy (NCBI): domain Eukaryota; kingdom Metazoa; phylum Rotifera; class Eurotatoria; order Philodinida; family Philodinidae; genus Rotaria; species Rotaria sp. Silwood1. The sequence continues at coordinate 61,968 of CAJNOP010000602.1, read as the reverse complement.
TTCTATTCTTAATAATCATATTTTGTTTTCATCAAGGTAGATTTTATCCTATTAAAAACAAAATATTTATAAATATGAACATTTAAAAGAGCATTAGATTTACTAACCCTGTCAATTCTATAATAGAAAAAAAAGCTACATATATTTTATAATTATTTTTCACAACATAATTTATAAAAATTAGTACTTAATTCCTAAGAATAAAACAATAAAGAATGCTCTAGAATTCTCTCCAACTATCTGTAAAGAATTATTCAGAAAGTTCTTACTGGTAACCAAAACTCATAGAAAAGAGGAGGGAAACATATTCACTGCTTGTTCAGAAAGCAAAAACAAATTGTACAAACGTTGATGAACAAACTTCCATTAGGTAAATTATTATCATGTTGTGTATGATGTTGTGACTAAAATAGGATGCTAATATTGCAGGGAGAACAGTACAATCTATCTGATCGTAACCAGTAGTTAATTACAATTATTTTACTTGCATATTTAAGTCAAAAACGTGCTCAACTCTCTCCTTATCAACGCATTTGATTTATATTCTCAAACAAATGAGTATAATATACGATAATTTGTCTATAAAAATATATTAACTTAAGTAAAAAATGAAATGAAATACTTATTGTTACGAACAAGTGTTCGTAAAAATGTATTTTAGATTGAAAACATTTCACTTGAGTTGTTACATTGAAATTTCTAGGAAAGTAGTTCTTGACAGAATAATAAGAACATAATGATAGCTAAAATCATTCACTAGGATTTTATTATTGAAATAAACATAATAGTTTTGAGTAAAATAATTTATAATCATAGAATATTGTATGATCTTCTTTCTAATTTATTTGTAAGATAATAGTGACAGTTAATTATGGAAACAAAGTTTCTTCTTATGAGTAGAAATGTCAAAGTATTTCTATTGAATTAAATAAATTATGTTTTCCCATTGACATTGATTTATTTTCTCATTATAATGGGACCGAGAAATATTTTCCAATGTAAAACAATATTCTAGTTGTCATATATCTATTCAACAAATATGATTTATTATCATTGTCGAGATTTTCTTTTTCTTTTCGAATAATATTATCTATATAAAAAGCTTATTGAAGTAATGAACAATAATATTCATAGAAATATTTTGAAAATCAATTGTTGACTTAGTCAATTATATTGATGCAAAGTATTTTAATATAAGTGATTAATAAATATCATATTTAAAAATACAGGAACTTCTGTTATCCAAATGATAGAAATGTTTTAAGTATAACAACTATTTGAAGTGATTTTGTTGCTCTCGATATTGATGAAAATCTTAAAATGAATCCAACGTTTTATAATGATTATTCTATTAAATTTTCAGTCTATTAGTCAATATCATCTTTGTAATTGAAGAAAAATTTCTAAATATAATTCTAGTGTTACCATCATACTTTAAAGATATTCCTTATTTGTTGGAGAATATTTCAAATTAATCAAAGTATATTTCGTTGTTGATATGATGATGCTATATTCGTTAATGGATATCTAGATTTAAATTATTCAATAACAAGTGCACAACAAGTTGAACAAATGTTAAAATCTCAATTAATTCAAACAAAATTAATTGAAATGAAAGGTTTAACTCATGTAACAAATACTCAATCTTATACTAACAAAAAAAGATGGATTTCATTCAACAACATCTACTGAATAAATTATTGTTCAATTTATTTATCAACAAGAATTAAATAAAAATTTATAAAATATTGATTATAATTGTAGTTTAAAAGAGCATTTTAATTGTAATTGATTGGTTTTATTCAGATAAAACTCTAAATCAAACATAATATACTCTATATTGGAAATTCGACATTCGATTATAGGGGACATAATTATACTATTGAATAAACATCTTTACTATCAATTCAACATTTATTTATTATTAAACTATTTTTCATTTTTATTTTTATCAAATTTTCATCAAAAACAACTAATTATATTTTCCAAAGAAAATTTTCTTTTTCTATTTATCTTATATTGACAAATTTTTAAAGTAAAATATTCATATCAATACAGAAAACTTCATTCAAAAATCGGATCTAATAACAATTTTATCTTATAAAACTTGTTTCGGTACGTCAATAGTTCTAAAAAGACAACATTAGTTATTGTATAGAATGAGACAATGATCATATTAAGACAAGTTAAGGTAACGATCAATGTATACGCATGCAAACACCTACGAATAGTAGCGTATATGATTATTTCAGATGTTTTTCGTATGTATAGTACCCAAACACGATTAATAACAATCGAAAAAATGAATATAAAACTATTTACAAACAATGCACAGATGCTGTCTGACACCATTGTGCTTATTCTATCTGGAACACTCTTTATGAATACTCTTATTATTTATAATAATCTGATCTCTATTATGAATTAATCATTTAATCAATCTATCTATTTAAATAATATTCGTTTTTATTTTTCTCATCATCTAATGATAAATCGAATGTTGCCCTTTCTATATTGAGATATAAATTATTTTATTAAATAAGAACATTTATATCCAACTTATTAATCTTGACTATTTTTCGAGTAATTGAAATATTTATGTTTCAATAGATTCTATTTTTTGATTGTTTTTAATTTATTAAATATTATATTAAAGTATATTAAATTTAGTTTTTTTTTTCTGCCGAAATCAAAGTCATCTTATCAAGAAATTAAAATTAAAAATATTATCTCAATATTATTCCATAGTATTAGACATCCTTTTATTAAATAAGAAAATAATCATAAAAGTCACATATTGTTTTTGTTACATTCATTTGAAATAAATATCGAACTACTATACCAATATGAAGAAAATTTGTTCAAATCGACTAATCTATTTACTATAGAATTATATTTATTTGTATTTCGAATAGGTTTCCACTTTTTGATTGAATGGTTATCTTGTTTGAAAGTACATCGAATTCTGGAATGAATCTTTTATGAAGACTAAACAATAGTCTATTAATGTTTCAACTATTTTATCCTTAGATAATAAACGTCTTTTGACTCTTCTTCTCTTCAATAACAAAAACAACAATAAAACAGTAGTTCCATAAAAATGTTCATTTTAATAAAATAAATTGTTTGTTTGTTGATAATACTACTCGAATTGTATTAATTTCTTTCTCTACATACTTAATTAAAAAAATAAAATAAATTGGAAATAAAATTCGTCAATATGTTTAATATTTCGAAAGATTTATTATTCATCGAACAAAGAAGAAATGATTATTCAACGAAATATTTATTATTTAAATTGTAGATTGAATGTGTTTAGTTTTTCAATATTAATATAGAAAGTTTTTCATTGAAAAGTAAATGAAGATATTTTAGAACTTAATTATCAAAGACAATGAGAATATTGTTTTCCAACATTTGTCCTTAACGTAATAGATATTATACAACTTGTGTTGTCACAGGCAAATAGATTATGTACCTATTCAAGTAACATATCGTATTAATATCTAATTGAATATGAAAAATAAAATACATGGCATCATATTAACAAAAAAAAAAAAGATAAATCTCAAATGTAATGGAGAAATTATTTACAAATGGTTATTATTATAAGAGATTAAATCTCTCTAAGCGTAGATAGTTTCTGTGAAATAAATTGATTAATTGTTGAAAGAAATAATAAGGGTGTGGGTATATCCGCATTCTTCGCATCTAAACCATACCCACACTCACACATTCCACAATCGCATCCACATATAATATAAATGAAACGCACAAAGACAATCATTAACGCTTTTTTGTGCGTCGAAAAAAACTGATGTATAGTGCATGGAGAATTTTGTATTAACAAAATATTAAAAGAATATCAGATAAACAATATCAATTAATTAATGATATTCGAATTTCATGGTCAAACAAATCAATATTGATCAACAGTGTAATAACGGATGATGCAAAAACTCGAATAGCATATTTGACAGAAAAATTACTTCTAACTTTGCAAAAGCATTGACTATGATAATTGCATTCACTTTTCGAATCATTTAGAAACGTTATGTAGAAACGCGATCAACATAAACATAGTTTTTAAATTGCTTCAAAACATTCGAGTTAGAAAATCACAGAAAAAACAAACAAGGACTTTTTTTTATGTGATTGACTTTTAATTTTCGCGTACAAAACTCGTTAGAAAGTCACTTATTTCGAATATACAATTAATAATGTACAAGTTTTGTTTTTGTTTATTCACATGTTGAAAATATCTTGTTGTAGAGCTAATAAGACAGAAAAACACTAACTTTATTTATGAATGAAAATTCGCTTTTGAATTCCAGAATCATCCAGAGAACTTCTCAAGTCCAATGTATTCTTAATTTGTGAACTGTTTCAATATATCTTAGATACCATTTATGATATATTTAATTTAATTTCAAATAAATTAGAAATTAAACTACGCTCTTTCACAATAAAATTCATCATAAATAAATTATTTTTAATCTTTAATATAAATTGTAATCTTAATAAAATAAATACTCTTCAAACTTTTTCTATATTTTCGAGAATACTTCCACAGATTTTAGGGAGTATATTTAATAGGGTGAGGGTGTCAAGTCAATAAATATACCTACAACAACAGTGGCACTCTGAACATAAGAAAAATTCTAATAACATCTAAACTTATAAGAAGGGGAAATATTGAAATTCTCCATTAAATAGACAGTGATTAATATCTTTTTAAATTGTGAATTAATGGGTAATCGATTAGTAAATGATTCAATTGAAGTAACTTCAACACGACATATATATATATATGCATGTTAACATACGTCATGAATATCTTTTGATAAAACTAAGACAACATCAACAAATATGAAACAGTGTTACTTCAAAAAAGAAAATTACTTAAATGTATAGAGACGAACGAACACACAAGCATAAATGTTCTTTAGAAAAAAAAACTGAAAAGGTAACTATTTATGAAAAAGTCAAAGACGAACTTATGCTCATTCAGCTAAATATGATGAACGTATTCGAGCAAGAGTATTAAAAACTATATCATCTACATTTATACTATCAAACCAAATTTTCAATCTTCTCCAACATTGTCGAATAATTGTTATTGACAATATAATTTACATAGTTGAGAAGATAAGCAACAAAATAATTCTGTAAATTAATGGTATTGTTGAATCAGATGATGATGATGATGAAATGTTTGAAATTAATATGGTCAGTTTCTTTAGTGTTTCTTCATATATATTAGCCCATAGCGATGGAATAATAAAGCCTAACCAAACAAAGATAATAACTAAATAAAAACCAAGAGAATAAATATTATAGTGTTGACATGATCATGTAGTTAAATGATTAAAACTATAGCATACAGTAGAAAATAAAAGTGCATGTATTGCTAATGTCAAAAGCAAACTAATATCAATATAAGCTAGGTAGACAACAACAACTTAGAAGCAGAAAATAAAAATACAAATCACATAAGCAATTTACTAAATGTTATTATAGAACGATTCGTTCTAAGTTACATTTAATCAGTGCACACAGATAAAATACAAAAATTCAAACTTTGTTTCTTACATTTGAAAAGTCCTAGTCGACTTTTCTATATTTTGTCAACATTCCAGACCAGAATAAAGCTAATATTGAAAGTAAAACAACAATAAACTTCGTTTTATCAAATACTAAGTAATAGAAATCAATCTTCTATTTTTGAAGTACTAAAGACAAAAACGACTAATACCTCCAAGTTCAATTAAACGATTGCATGTTCTTATGTTCGAAGAAGTCGATGAACGATTCGAGGAGTGAGACGCTACAAATAAACAGGAACAAAATGTGCCATTTGTCTGCTATGTAGGTTACCTGCGAACAGTGGCTTATAAATAATATCACCACTCCATTCGGTAACAAAATTATCGTTTTCATCGAGATAAACACTACATAATAGAAGTTTTGCTCATCTCAATGCTTTTTTAAAAACTTTCTACATACACTTCGAGGTTTCCATCTGTATTTTCATAAACGAGTCCTGTTAAACCAGAAAATACCGTGGCCAAATACCGGCGCGAAATACAATTGTTAGAGTCGATTTTAAAAATCATTATGCGTTGTCGATTTTCATCAAATACTTGAATGCGTTCCACCATCATATAATTGACTTCTAAATAAAGAATTGTGAAGATCTAAGAAAGGCAACTATTCTATCAGTAGACTATTTACTTTAAATAAAAACTTTGATGTAATTATTTAAAGTTGAACAACAGAAAACTGGATGAATCGAGATACTCGAATGTAAAACAAAATTCAACAGCAGAATCTTCAATAAAATAGTTAGAATAGTAACGAAAAAATGAATAAGTAGAAAAGTGAAAGAAAATTTAATTCATTCGAGATCAGTTTGATCATTATCATTTTAATACTAATGAAAAGCGATGAAATATTAGAAATAAACAATTTATCTCATGCGTGATTGCTTAGTTATCAATTGTCGAATAGCGAGCATGGAACTTCAAAATACAACAGTAACTCGTATACTGACGCCATCCCTTGAATTTAACATGCCTATTACAAAAGCCTATTCAATGTTTCTAATGTCAAGTGTACACAGCAGAAGCAAAATGTACAAACATTTGCAGCTGTGAAAATACACGCTGCTGTATACTTGGCTTTAAAAGCAGAGTGTAAAACGTACACTTTGCAATTGAGATTTTTTTAAAGTGTACTTTTAGTTCAAAAATTATATTTAAAACGATGATCAGATGCTGGTCTATTTTTTATTTTTTTACTCTTCTTTGAATGACACCCTTTGTCTCACTTTGTAATGTTTTTTTCTTTTCAGATTTCTATCAATTCGTTCCCGATACTGATGTGATAGCTGCAGAATAAGTTAAAAATTACAATATTCAGCTTAGTTTTCTTCAAATAATATGTCGATGTTCATGATGATGAAGAGGAACACGATAGTTTTGATAAGTCTTGTATTGTTGAAAAGAAATAATAAGCACAAGACTAACATACTCTAAAATATTTTATCATTGTAAATGCTTTAGTTAATTTATATTTCAATTTAAACTAAATAAGAAAATTCTTTGCTCACTCATCTCGGTAAATTCATATGAAAATAGTTCGAATTATAATAATTCAAAATGAATAAATAAAAATGGAAATGAATTTGATTATTAGAAAAAGAAAAACATATTGAGTGTTTCGAAACAATTTCTATTGAGTAACGATAAAAATGTCAATAGTATTTTGAACAATTCTATTAAACAAATCTAATAGATGCAGCAATTTTCGAATAGTTTAAGAAATTTTTTCGGTTTTTAATAATCTGCTGAATATTGTTGAAGTCTTACTGAAAATGAAACTTGGTATATTTCATTATTCTAAAGATAACTTCGTTGATAATAATATAATAGAAATGAAAGTTAAGTTATCATCAAAGAAAAAAGCATCCATATGAAGAAAGGTGATTATTAACTTTTATTTTTTTATATTCAGCAACATATTTCAAATTGAAATTCAATGTCAGATTTTTTTTTCTTATATAATAACTTCATTTATTATGTTAAACTTCAATCAATCAATTAATATAACATGAAAACATCAGGTTTTCATTTGATAGAAAATAAACACGTTAAACTGTGATAGAAAATGATGAATTTGTTTCAAGAATATGAAGAGTTTTAGAAAACTTTCTATTTATTTATATGAATAAACTAATTAATAGAATTTAAGAAATTATTCAAAATAGATCATCAAACAGTTCTTTTACTTCGAATTGAATATTATAGTTAATCGAGCTCCTCTCATTAGATTATGTTCAAACTAGAAAATTATTTGAAATTCGATCGAAAATCGAATATTTCAAGTTAAATAGAGTTAAAATGCTTATTATTCAATGTTCAAATCTTGACGATAAATGAACTATAAGTAAAAATATCGTTAGATAACCAATTAATATATTTCTTATTCTCTTACTTAATAAAAAGAGGTTGTTCTTCAGTGTGAGAGTGATATCTATGATAAAATATATTAGTCTAGGTTTTTATTATCAATGATATTTAGTTTCTGATAAAGATAAAACAATATTTTATTCTTTTTTATGTAACTTGACTGATGAATTATTTTGTTTCAAAAAAAAACAAAATTTAATCATTGAATAGTGAAATATTATTCAATTTTCATTAAAATTAGATGGGAGAAAACAAAGCTATGTCAAATGATTTCCGTACTTTATCACCTGAATTTTCAATAGATGAAGCTAAAACTATAGCTAATCAATATTATGGTTTAAATCAATTTATTTGTCAATTACCAAGTGAACGTGATCAAAATTTTCTTTTTCATCATCAACAATCAAAATTTATATTAAAAATCTCAAATATAGATGAAACTTATTCCGTTATTGATATGCAAAATCGTGCTATGGAACATATTAATAATGGTATAAGAGTTATAGCTGCATTAGATGGAAATATGATTGTTAAATATAAAAATCATTTAATACGTCTTGTTAATTATCTTCCAGGAATTCCTTTAGCTAATTATCGACCTCATACTTCGAAATTATTTTTTAATTTAGGAAAACTTCTTGGAAAAATAGATAAATCTCTTATAGAATTTAAAGATGAATCTGCAAAACGTTATATTTATTGGAATATAATTAATGCTGAATATATTATTAATAAATATATAAATTTAATTGTTAATAAAAATCATCGTCAAATAATTGAAAATATTCTTAAAGATTGGATTGAAATAGTTGTTCCTTTATTTTCATTACTTCGACAATCTATAATTCATAATGATGCTAATGATAATAATATAATTGTTATTGATGAAGATAATATTGGTTTAATTGATTTTGGAGATATGTGTCAAACATTTATTATAAGTGAAGTTGCTATTGCATGTGCTTATATTATGTTAGATAAACAAGATCCAATTGTTTCAGCAACATATCTTATTTCTGGTTATAATCAAATAAATCAATTGGAAGATATTGAAATTGATTTAATTTATCATTTTATTTGTGCTCGACTTGCAATGAGTGTAATGATATCTGCTCATCAAAAACAAATTCAACCTGATAATAATTATCTTGTTATTAGTGAAAAACCAGCTTGGACCTTACTTGAAAAACTAACTACTATTGATACGAAATTTATTTATCAAGCTTTTCGTTCTGCTTGTACAACATCAAATTAATTTATTTCATTCATTTTTATTTTATTATATATTTGTTCAAAGAATTCGAATTGTCTTTTTTTTTTTTCATTAAAGAATATTTTCATCGTTGCTATTTTTAAATGTCACGTAAATATTGACAAGAGTTTTGATTATTATTATTATTAGTTAACAGAATTGGTTTTCATTTTTCGAAAATAGTCGATTGTTTTCTTCAACTTTTGTCAGCAAAATATTCAAATATCTTACAAATTTATTTCAATTTTTAAAATAAAATAAATTATAAAACAAAAATACGTTCTATATATTGATAAACTTGAGAGAATATGATTAATCTTTGAGCATGCATTAACTTTTGAAAGATCCAAACATAATGAAACTCCTTTCAATATAAAATATAGAATTTATTGGTCTTTACTCAATGACTCATTTGATAGTTTGCAAATATTTTCAATAATTAGAAAAACAAATTTTAATCGATTTATTGTACGATTGTAATTATAGGTAAATAAATAGAAATTTCTATAATGTAACTAAGTAAATAACTAACAAGACATTTTTATTAATCACTATCGTATTTTCTTTCATCTTCTGAATTGACATTAAAACGGTTAATAAACGATATTGAATAGTAAATGTATATAGTAGATATCGAGCATTTGATAATCGTATTTTGTAAATCTTTGTTGTCTTAAGTATTTTTCGATATTTCGATGTCACTCATTAATGACATTTATTTTGCATGATTATCGTTCGTATCTTTAGCAAATATCTCTCCTCTCAACATGAAATGTAATAGAAGAAAAGATAAAACTATTACTATTTTGTCTTCACAATCTTGACAAACTAATTCTAGTTACATTCTTGTCGTCGATTTCATTGATACTCTCATGCTTTATTATAAACATCTGATCTTCGTTCTTACAGTCTTATGGCCAATATGGCAGTCAATAGGTGAAGTTCTTAATATGTATAACTTTACAAGAGAAAATATGTGGCTTTCAATGCCTGATGGTATTCGTCTGTCAGCTACACTTGCTATTCCTGTGTCGAAACATAATGATGAAAAATTTCCCGTTCTATTCGAATATAAACCTTATAGAAAAGATGACAATTTCTTTAATTTTGATCAACCAAACATTTTCTATTTAGCACGGCGAGGTTTCATTGTAAGCAAATTTTTTAATAATGACTATCAAACATATCTATCTATATGTTTTCTCTAGGTAGCCAAAGTTGATATTCGTGGTACAGGTTCATCAGAAGGTGTTCTTATTGAACGTGAATATACAACACAAGAATTAGATGATTGTGAACATGTTATTGAACAACTTGCTGATTATTATTGTTCGAATGGTCGTGTAGGAATGTATGGTTTGAGCTGGTCGGGATTTAATTCTCTAATGATGGCTATATTACGACGACCAACTGCTCTTAAAGCCATATTTGCTGCACATGCTACTGATGATTTATATAAAAATGATATTCATTATCCAGATGGTATTTTGCATCTTGATCATTACATTGTTTCAATTGATCAAACAAATGCATTACCAGCTACACCTGATTATCTTATGAATGAAGAATGGATTAAACAACGATTTACAAGAAGACCTTGGTCTGATGTCTATCTCGAACATCAATTGGACGACGATTCATTTTGGAGAAAACATTCGATTAAATATGCCTATGACAATCTCACTATACCCGTTTATCTAATCGGAGGACTTTACGATCCGTGAGTTTTATTCATGAAAGATATTTCAATTTCTATGGATTAATATATTCTAGATACAAAGATGTTCCTATTAATATATATGAACATGCGCGGCAAGTATCGCCTAAGATCAAAGTCGTTGTTGGTCCATTTGCTCATGCAATGCCTGAAAATACAAATCGTAATCCAGGTCCTGGCTTCGATAGTATGGCTGAAATGGTTCGATGGTTCAATTATTGGCTCAACGATAAAAACAAGAACAATGATATTTTAAATGAGCCTGATATCACATTATTTATTCGTACAAATCTCACGGCAGGCAACTATCGATATGAATCTGAATGGCCGATTCCTCGACAAAGAATACGACGTATGTACATGAACAAAGGTCGAATATTGACTGAACAAGCAATATCAGATACAGAAAACGAATGTGTCAATAACAATGTGGACACACTCAAGTATCGACCATGGATTGGTTTTGAAGGTGGTCTCTGGTTAGGTGGATTGACGGGAGATCAGCGACCTTTTGATGAAGATTGTCTCGTCTATCAAACTGATCCAATCCATGAAACTATTGAAATTGTTGGTTTTGTCAACGTGTCTCTTCAGGTATTGCTCGAATCATCTACTATAATTGTTACATACAGTCTTATCGATGCTTGAAGAAAGATTTTATTTTGCGAAGATTGAAAATAACCATTTCTTTAAGGAGAAAGTGAGAGAGTATTCGTAGAACAGGAAAAGAAGACAGTCTTTTTTTAGTTCAGAAAGATATATTTGGAAAAAGAGAATGATATCGTGTCATTTCTTTTCAATTTGGAAATACCATTGTTTACTTGAAATTGAGTCTGTTAATCTTTTCTATGAAAATAGGTGAGTGCTACTGCTCCATTAGCTCATTGGATTGTACGATTAGAAGATGTAGATATTGATGGCCGAGTGTGGATTGTGACTACAGGTGCAATAAATGGAGCTCAACGACAAACACCACCTGCTAATCTCGAACCAAATCGTCGATATATAATACCTCTTCGACTTCGTTTTACGACATGGACTTTTTTTCCTGGTCATCGCATTCGTATTGCTGTTTCAAATGCTATGTTTCCAACATATTGGCCATCTCCATTTGCTATGAACACATCACTCTTTCTTAATTCATCAACTACTTTTATCGATTTGCCTGTTATTCATTCCATATCATCGACATCATCACCACCACCATCGTTCACTCAACAACAAGTTCCACCTGATGATATTCTTTCAGAGTCATTTTCAGGCGGTAAACCTAGAATCTATCGAAAGCATGAAACAAATCTATCTACAACAATTATTTTTGAACGACTTACTTACGAACTTTTGCCTAGGAATATATTCATATCGACTTTACTTGCGTGGAACATTACTTGTTCACACTCTGATCCTGCTGATGTACAATGGAAAGGACAGGCACAACAATTCTATGTATATGATATGCATGGTTATGCATCAGTCAATGATATACCTATGATCGATGATGATAAAGGACTTTATCCAAATGTTGATCTATCGAAAAGACGACATTTTGAGATCAACGTTAACTTGACTGTTTATTCTGATCAAGATTATTTTTATATTAATTTTAATCGTCAACTTTTTAGATTAAATAGAATAACAGATGAACTTCCACTAACCTTTACATTCAATAGCAAAAAAAAAAGACAATTTCAATAGAACAATCAATTTTTATAAGAAACACTAAAAATTAATCGTTGTTAAAACTATTACTTAGTGAACTAAAAAAAAAAGTATTATAGAGAACCGATGAAGCTATTTTAGAAACCATCTTATGAATTCATCAAACAAATTCTATTTTATTGATCAAAACTAATAATATGGATTAAAATAATAAACATTGCGTAATTAAACAGTTATTTTAAATTATTGAAAACAAAAATGCAATATAAAACTTTTTTATAAAACATTCGAAAAAACATATAAACCCAGGCGGGTTTCACAGGAAGTATTCTCTGAATGTGGATCAGAGAAAAAGTTATCGTACCAATCGAGTTATCATATATTTCGGTTCTATTGATCTTGGTTCAAGGGATGTTCAATGTTCAAGCTCCAAACTATCATATTTGATGTGCCTCAGAGTTTTTCATTTTCATCATCAAGAAGAGTCTTAATCCGCTTTTAAGTTTTATTCGAGAGGCTGCTGTAGAACTGTCAATCTAATTATTCGAAATATAAGCAAATGTACTATTTCTGTCTCTTATTTTTCTTGAGAGTAAAATTAAAATATATACGATCGACGTGATGACTAATGAAAATAATAACTAAGGAAGAAATCGTCAAAACATAGTTTTATCATACTAACTAAATTCTATGAAGAGTAGAGATATCGATCGGTGTAAACTTAGGCGAATTGTCCATGATGAATGGATCCATAAAAGATCAGAGCTGGGCAGCTAAACGTCCTTCCTTCCATCGACTTAAGTCACGCTAGATGAAGTCTATCAAAATCTCATCATCTGAGGCACTTTTATCATGGACGTGTTTTAATTTGATATAAAATCTGTTGTTGATGTTGTTGGAAATTTTACTACTACCTTCTCGCCTGAAGAAACGCTTTTACGCATTCTAGAATTTTTTTTAATGAGATCAAGTTGTTTTTCCACATTAATTTATTTTCTGTCTATAGGAACTAAAATAATATATATAGGAAAGAACTGTCAGATATCAGGTTAAACTATTCAACAGAGTGTTATGGAACCTAAAAACCTTCTGCACTTATATATTTATATGTATTTATATAAACAGAAGCACATATTTATCATATATATTAGCAGTCTAATCGATATGAATTTGAAATAATGATGAAATTAAATAATTTCGTAATAAATAGACGTATGAAAAAGATCAGTAAGATGAAACGAAAATATGTGTAGCTTTAATGTAGAAGAGAATTATTCAAAAAGATTCATAAAAAAAAGACTAATAATATTGTCTTTATATTTCTTCAGTCGTTGAATTTTTTTTGACACATTTCTTCATAACACAAATTTCTATGTCATCTTGCATAGAAGAATTGAATTTTGATAGTTGAATTGGAAATGGTAATCGTTTACCAGTATCAATATAGCCACGACGAGTATAATAGGCTATTAATTCAGGTCTTTGAATAATTGAATTTATTTCAATGTATTCAACATTCCAGTTGTTTATAGCATACTTTTCAGCAATCGATAAAATAAATTTTCCATAACCTCTTGCTTGCAAATCTGGACGTACAGCCAACATACCTATTAGTGCACTTTTCGTCTCTTCTTTATGTAGTAAGTTAACACATCCTTTTAAAATATGATCGACGTCACCAAAAAATATCAAAAATATATATTTATTACTATTAATCATATCAAACAATGCATTGGTATTTGTTCTTGGTATCGGAATTAATGCATCTTCATTAGTCCAGCCTTGATGTGACAATTCACCGCGATAAGCATTATTTATTAAATTAACTAATGAATCACAATCGTCTACTGTAGCAAGACGATAGACCAACGAATCTGAGCTTTCTTTTCTGTGATCGGAACCGGCTGATACTGTGTTTGTGCTATTAATAAAACTCATTTCGACAAATAGATATACTTTAGCACTTTTGATTTGTAATGAAACGCTAATTTGACACTGAATGAAAGTATCTACAACAGAAATTCTTATTGTTAGTAAAATAATATTTTTAATATTAATTAGATCTTTAATATTATTTCGAAGGTTAGTTTCTGTTGATCTTACCTGTATATAACTAATGAGACATATTTCACGTTGTTTTTTTTCTTATCTGTCTTTTTTCAAAACGTAAATGATAACATGAGAAAATGAGTGATCACTAAATCAAACAAAACATATAACACAACATATGTCAACTTTGCTCATATAACATAATTCTGTTCAGACGAAGACAGGTACATTACTATTATTTATTATCACATTGAATCGTTCATTATAGAAAATATATATTAAAATAATATTGCTATGCCAATTATTATAGTGATTTACTATTAGTCATTATTTGTTCTTCACTCTTTATCAGTATTACTTTCATTTAAGTAAAGTGCATTTACGTTCAAACTATATTTTATTTATTTAAGATTAAGTCTTAAGAAACTTAAGATTCTTATCTTACAATGTTAATATTTAACGTTGAATATATTCGGTAATATTCGAATTGTCCATTAGAATGAATCTTTCACACGATATTTTTGTATTTGTATGCATATTTGACATAACTATGATTGAACCTAGAATGACACTTGTTCATCACTCAATCAAGATGTTAAGCATAACTAAGAACTCAAATCATTCGATATAATTTGATTTTAGCGACAACATTCATTAGTAAATACATTGAAACGACTTTAATGAACATGAACATGATTAACTTTCTCTTTCTTCTATATCCACTAATTCAAAAAAAAGACTTCTATCTGTTTAATTATAGTGTACATATTCCGATATGATTGATTAAATAATTTTTTTTGTCTCAATAGTATACATACTTGTAAAAACAAATTATATCATTATCATCAATCAAATTCGTTAGATTGCAATTTGTTTTTTTTTCCATTTATATTCAACATGCGAAGGCAGAATATTTTAGTGTAGAAGCAATCATACACTATAACTAAACATTGACTTAGAAACAAATTCTAATGTTATTTTATTTATATTGATTATTATTGTAACGGAATTCTATTTTGTACTGCATTTTCAAATAGATATAGTATTTCTTCTAATGGCGTCCGCAGCAGATAGAAAAATAATTGTCCATCTCAGCAAAAATTTGTTACTAGTAAGTATTACTAAGTATCCGTGATATGTTATATTAAAAAATGGTCTTGCCATTGCACAAATGATCATGTGCTCATGTATAAAAAAAGAAAACGATCGTCAAGTAATTAGAAACAAACTATTGGTCTGTAGAACAAATCTGATAATAGAGTTCGACAAGTTCTATAAGTATTGAATACCAAAAAAACTTCTGATCCTCTTTTTCAATACAAAAGTTGCTAATGCAATCTCTGCGGGTTTAAAATGAGAAAGACGATGCAACTGCTCTCCTTAATCATACGAAGATCGTTTTATTCTATATATCTTGGGACACATCTCTTCATCTCTCTTCAGTAGTGGCCGACCAAGAGGTGTAACACCCTGACACAGTTGAAATTTCCTTTTCACATTTTGTTAGAGGAATGATAATTTTCCTTTGCAAAAACCTACGAGCTACCCTTCTCAAATATTAGCTGCTGCGGACTACCACTGATTCAACATTCCTTTCAGTCAATATTTCATAAAATTTGAAGGAAACCAGGTAGACTACTAAAAATTTCATATTTTATGTTGCCAGATCTAGTCTGCTTAACTTTCAATAAGATTAGTTGATCGACTGATAATTAATGTTTCAAGATGTAGTGTAACATATTGAAGGTGACAAATAACTTTTCCGAGCCGCATCAACAAACAAAACAGTAGATTAGCTTAATTTATTAAAAGTTCACCTTATTCTCTCTAATACTGGATACATAAAATTTTAATTAGTCTATCTTGTTTTCTCCAAATTTCGTATTGAAAACAAGATCACTTTTTTTTAAATATTTGTGTTCTCGTAAAACTTGTCAAACTCTATTGAACGGTATAAATATCTCTAGAAAATGCATTATGCTATTTCAGACATTACCAACATCAAATTATGGCTTTCATGTTGTTCTACAAAACTGTATATCAGTCAACTATCTATAAATGTATTTACATAAATAACTTTGATTTATAGACAGGGCCCAAATAATTTGCGTCGTTCTTTAGTATTCTTAAAATTTTTTCTCAATGTGCATTAGAAAAGCATGGAAGAAAATGTATAGTCGTATCT
Source organism: Rotaria sp. Silwood1 (assembly GCA_905250075.1). Lineage (NCBI taxonomy): Eukaryota > Metazoa > Rotifera > Eurotatoria > Philodinida > Philodinidae > Rotaria > Rotaria sp. Silwood1. Next base: position 45,136 of record CAJNOP010000602.1, on the reverse strand, counting down.
GTTCTTCATTGTGATGTAAAACTGATTTGAATGCAATGATCATAAGATATTTCGGCTGTTCCTCCTCAACTTCTTAATTTCCTGATGAGGTAAGAAATCGTCAGTTCTTTTATGCTGGAAGAAAAAAGAGCTCCTGATGTAGACTCTTGGAAATAGCAGCAAGAGAGCTTCTAATTCGGAGGTAAATCGTGCCATCAAATATTAATTCAATTATTTAAGAAAGTAACAATATTTGTCTAATTAAAAATATTGAAAATTTTCTGGTTGGATATCGATATTAATGATAGACGAATTCGGCCGATTAATAAGTTCATTTGTTTCTGAGTGTGGGTAGGTAAGAGTGAAATCTTCGCGAGTAATTTAATAGATAAAAAATATTTAATAATAAAAGTATCGACTAAGAAAAGTGAATCTACACCATCAAATACTTTGCTTCAAATTATTAAATAAGAAATGATTCTGTTTTGAGTTATAAAACATCTATTGACTTCTTCTATTAAATTATGTAAACATGGTTCTTTTTTGATATGGTTTTCATACGGCTTTTATATAGAATAAGAATGAATCATCTTATTTCACGTACTTACCTTTATTATATTCAATAGAATCGAAAATTAAAGCTAGTTCGATAGTACGTACTCTATGCAAATACTTCTCCTTCTATACGTGAAAACACTAATTTTTAGGCATACATACGCAAGACTTCAATTCCAGTTCGAAGGAATCTATAAACTGATAGTTATTTTTCATGAAAAGACTGAATCAACGTTTTGTTTCACATAACTATATTATTTATCTATTCTAATCATTGAATAATTTATACTACTGCCTTTTCAGTAGTTCAGAATGAAAAATTTTCAATATAAATAGACGTGTTTGATTTTTATTAGACTAAATAAAGATTTTAAATTATAAAATCAAGCCATTTTTTTAATTTCTATTGCTATCGAATATCATTATAATTACAAGTAGATAACTTTAATACTCGATTAACTTGTCAATTGCATGTAAAAAAAAAAGGCTAAATTGTGTCACATCATTTCTAATTCACAAAAAAAAACATATAACCAGTAAATATTAGTCATGAAAGGAAATAGAAGAAACATCACGGTAGGTTTCATAGTCGTCTTCATTATTTCGTACTATTATCAAAATGAATCATAAGAAAAAATCAAACAAATACAATACAGTTATTGATACAAAATTGATCAAACAAGAATTGGGAATTTTGGTTTTTTTTCCATTAAGAAATAACGTCCTATACATCAGAGTAAAATATTTCAATCACCGCAAAACATTTACATTTCAAACTCACTTAAACAATAACTACTAATAATGAAAGTAGAAATTTGTGATCGAAATTCATACGAATGCTCGTACAAAAATGGAGAACAATTCTAGCTCGTTCATGATTTCTATCAATGACAACAAGTAATATTTAACATAGATTTACTTCTTATATAGTTTTGTTTTGACTACAGTGAAACATATGACTAAAAATATACTTTACTTGATATTCAATCAATCGTATTAGACCCTTCGCGAGAAAATAAATGTTCAGAGAATATTTTTCTTTCAGAATGAGTGCTGATCAATTAGGAGAATCTAAAGATGAACATAATTCACACGTAGCTGTTCGAATCAATTCTCAGTGTGAAAAGATATTTAAAGTGAACGATGCTTCCTTCGAAATTTTTCAAACTAGATTCTTTTCTACATGATGTAGAAAACGACAAATATTTATTGAAGAAACTGAACATATTTCAACAAAAGTAGATATGAATCTATTTCATCGAGCTCTTTGTTCACTGTATTTCTATGACTTTCATTTTGAAAACTGGCAAAAAATCAATAAAAGTTTTCATTCTATATCGTTTGTTGTCTATTATTGGCTTTTATGCTTATCGAATGATTGATACAGTGATTTATGCATCAATATCAACAGACAGATCGAATGTCCTCGAAATTATTCATGGTTCATGTTATATATATCAAAAGAAATTCTATCCATTGTTTATGCAAATGGCGTTGTAGTTTTTGAAATAAGTATTGAAGCATATGTTTGTTAGTTTTATATTCAATTGTTTACTCTATTTTGCTTACTCGAATTTGTAGCAGTTTCGATGAAACTATTAATGGAATCATATGGATCTTCAAAATGATTTTTTTGGTTTTTTGAAACCGAATTATGTTATCATAATTTTCGAAAACTTGTCGAATATTATAATCAGTTTAATTTGGCCGACCGTGCTATGCTTACGCAAGCCTTATTTTTAGGCGTGACTATGTTCATTGAAAAATTATCCGGATTAAAAATGTCGTACCGTACAACTAAGGGGAAAATACCATATTCATGCACATATGAAATGACCCATTGTGGTATCATTAATTTCTATGAACCATTATTCTCGTACAATAATGGTACGTGTTTAGACAATTTATTAACTTATGCAGCTGTACATGAACAAATAAGACTTTTACGGGATTTTATTCTATTAAATATATTCTCATATTCAGTAGAGTCAAAATCCCTAATAACGACACGAAAAAATTCACTTGTTTTGTTTGATTTGATGTATAGCCATTTCACATTCGATTGAAAATATTTTTATATATACATAATCGTTGGAGTCTGCGCTTTCGAATGGTATAACTGCGACCTTTTTTCTTAAATGTTAGAATGAAGAAATCAGCG
>CAJNOP010000602.1:16677-42341 GCA_905250075.1 Rotaria sp. Silwood1 | reverse complement strand
CGCTGATTTCTTCATTCTAACATTTAAGAAAAAAGGTCGCAGTTATATCATTCGAAAGCGCAGACTCCAACGATCATGTATATATATAAAAATATTTTCAATCGAATGTGAAATGGCTATACATCAAAACAAACAAAACAAGTGAATTTTTTCGTGTTGTTATTAGGGATTTTTGACTCTATTCGATAAGAATTTTCTCGAAATAAAATCTCATGCAAAAATATTTGCAAATATGAATATTATTCATTATTCTTTTCATAGTATTGACAACATCAGCACTCATCATATATATGGATACTTTGTTCCTTTATTCAAAATTGTTGTTTATCATATAATATCATCGAAAGTATTATTTTTGTCATTGTATTGATATTGATGGCATTTAATTTGTATCAATTACGAAGTCAACAACATAATCTTTTGTTGGAAGATGAACCAATGAACAAATGACCATCATTATTACCATAAGACAAACATATAAAACAAAAAAAAACTTCGCAATCAGTTTCATCCATATTGACAGTCGCTTAAAAGCATTCTTTAGTTAACTGATTAGGAAAAAATCTTATCTGTCAGCTTCTATCCTAGATGATTATTTTGGATTCCATCGAACCTCTGTTTTACTCATGTATTTAGTCACCAAAAACATACAACAACATTATATATATATATATATATATATATATATTATTTTACATGAAAAAGGGATTTTATGTAATTTACTATTGGAGACAAAATGATACTACTGAATCTTTTTTCTATTTAACTTTAGTACACAATTGAACGATAATGTTTTTGAAAATATGAAAACGAAATCTAAAGCTAAATCTTCAATGTTTGGAGGTTGTTTATTACGGCTTAAGAATAACAATCGAAATTACCTATACCAAACTATTTGTGCATAACATTCGGCTCAGTTATATAAACATTCCTTTAAATTTAACTCTTATGTACTAATATCATAAGAAAGTTTATAACTGAGTCACAGTTACACATACAGGTAATTCTGCACCGAAACATCATGTAATCATGAAAATTTGATCGTAGCTACGGTGCATTGATCGTATGGAACGATCCAGTGTATATAATACCAGTCAATCATAAACAGTTCCATCTTACATGAGATTGGTTATACTCAAGCGACAAGCATCAGTCACAAAACGACCGTATGAAACGGAGTCTTCGCGAGAGTGTGGCTCATATTTCATTTGTCTTACAACCGATTGTGTATGCAGTCTGATTCAACTTTTTTTGGAATCAAAACAGAGACTTGAACTTTTCGAATATTGCGAACTCAAACTAGAGCTCAGATTTTCATATTATAAAGTTTTGTATAATGAACTGTTCATTTTTTCATTATGAATTATGAAAGTTTTTGTTATAAATTATTAATAATTCATAAGATAAATATTAAAATAGAAATCTGAGATCAAATTTGGATTCCTCGCCTACAGTTAGTATTTAGTTAATTTTTATGGATAATATTAAATATCAAGAATAATTGCTAACCACAATAAGAATAAAACGAAAATCTTGTTCAATGTCGTCTCTTTTTTAGCAACTCTTATGCAGTTACGCGTACTTACACTAAAAATTTCACAAATACGGCGTAACTGCGTTGTACTAATGTCACTAGTCTAACATAATGTTTAAACATATTTAGGAGTATGAGCGAAATTTGATTCTTTTAAGTCTTGTACAACCTTCAATTTTTCATTTGGTTCAGACTCAAGTATTGAACATAATTTTAAAACACTTTTGTATTTGATATAACTCAGCCACATTTATACCTAGAGACGTGATCTTATGAGTGTTAAAAAGACCGTATTAACAACAATGTAGCCTGGAATAATTTTCACTATCAGGTACGCTGTAGATGAGTCATGAAGAAAAAATTTTGTCCTCGTGGACATAATTTTAAGACAATTTCAGAGTTTTTCGTTTTTTTATTAGTGATTTTATTTAAAACAATTGTGAAATACATCAATCGATGCGAAGTTTTTTATTAATTGACTCATACATGTAGATTCATTATACATATAACATCACTTGCGTTACAAAAAACCTGAGTCAAATCTTGACGTCAATAATCATGCTTGACTGCACACATGCAACAAAATAAATAAATAATGCTAGCGTGTGTTTAGCTTGAATATATAATTTTGCTATTACTAAGTATCTTTACATAAACATGTTCGTTGTTTTCGGTGTGTTTTATCTTGCCCTTACTTTTTTTCCACATGAATCAATACAACAAGAACCATTACCATATACATTGGGTTATCGATCATCATTTAAGTTTCATCAAAATTGCACTATTAATCTTCTTATTTCGGCACCGCATGGTGGTAATGTAACACCTTCTGATGTACCAAATCGAACACAAGGTTGTCTTCGTATGTCAGGCCCGAATGCTGGAAATTGTACATGGTTTTACAATGATACATGTGTTGATGGTACACGTTGTAATGCAACAACTGTCAAAGATGCGCAAAGTGATGAATTTGCTGAAAATGTAGCAAATGAATTGAATAGAACATGGGGATATAAACCATCAGTTATTATTGCCAAATGGAGTCGTAAGAAAGTTGATTTTAATCGAGAAATTAATGAAGCAACATTCAATCATCCTGAAGCTATAGCTGCTTATCAAGGTTATCATTCATTTATCGATCAATCTATTAATCAAATAAATGCAACTTTTGGTAGAGGTCTTCTCATCGATATTCATGGTCACGGAGATGGAAAGTAAGTAAAAAGTAACATTATTTATATTATTTACCAAGTAATTCATTTTATTTAGTTATACTATGGTTGGATATCTTTTGACTGGTGCACAACTTAATCGAGACAATCTTAATACACTATCAGTAACAACATCGATTGAACCATTGTGTGGATCGAATAGAAACGAATGTATTCGTGGAAATTCTTCGTTTGGCACAGCACTTGAACGTAATGGACTTGATGTTGTATATCCATCGCTTGCTAATCCAAAACCTGGCAGTATTGATTTTCTTTCTGGTGGATATATAACATCTAACTATATTTCAAGAATTAATGCCATTCAAACTGAATTACCTAATTGGATGCGTACAGCAAATAATCGACTCGATAACGCCCGAAAATATGCACAAGCTATTGTTGATTATATGCAAACGAACCATTTATTACGAAGTTCTTCCACTAGATAAATTTACATTACGCTTTCATTATATTTTTTTTCTTTTATTTTCTTGCTTAAGCCTATTTCAATTTGCTTTTTTTTCGATAATCGATATGCAGGAATGAGGTATAAATTTCAGTGTATCGCAAGGTATATTCATCATAAATAAAAAATAAATTTCAAAGAACAAAAATAAAACAAAGACACGAGATGTTGCACAGTACAAGTAAAAGCAAACAAAATCATGTTGCACTGGAACTGATTTGATCGCATTCGATCTCTGTAGAAATTCGAATTAAGAAATAAGATATTTCCTGTTTTAGGCTCTAAAACAAAGGTTTTACGCTGAACTTTTTAGAGTTCTAGCTTTGGCTACCATTTTCTGAGCATTTTAAGATGCTAGCAAAATCTAGTTCTATATCAAACTTGCTTTTTCTACCTGAAAGACTGCTTCAACCAGCACAAAAGAACAGTCTACTAAGCATAAAACATCCAGTTTCTTTTGATAATATTAATGCTTTTCTGAAGAGCTTCACTGAAGGAAATAATTTAATTGATACGTTCTGAATGATCATGAGTCCCAAAGAAGCTTGGAATCCATCACTACGATCTCATTTATAGTTGCAATAGAGACAACGAAAACTTATCTTATCGAAGCCAACTTACTAGTCAGTTATGAGTTGACATCACTCAGAAAGAAACAAAATACATGTGTCATACAAATGAAACGCGCCGTTTTTTTGTCTATGGGATGAACCTAAAGCAAACAATATAAATTTCGTATTGAAGAAGAATAACCGTTTATTTGTTCATTGACACGAATCTAAAAGGAAAAATATTATTATTTTATTATAGAAACCAAACTTACCAGTTAGGTTTTCGTTGGCGATCTAAACGAAAAAAAATAGATCTATCATAGAAATTAAAATCAGAATTTAGTTGTTCATGAGATGAATCTACAAGAAAAAAATAAAGATCACCATTGAAAAATATTTACCGTCTATTTCTTCATTGGTACGAGTCTAAAAGAAAATCAATAAATTTATTATAGGAGTTAAAGTTACCGTTTGATTGTTTATAAGATCAATGTAAACGAAAAAAGAATAAAGTCTACTCTTGAAAAAAACCTTATCATCTATTTGTTCATTGAAACGAATCTTGAAAATAGAGAATAAATTCATTGTAGAAACAAAATTATTATTTAATGTTTCCTTGATAGACATCGAAAAAGAACTTAGCACAGTTATAAAATTGAGATTTCAACTGTTGATGAGATGAATTTAGATCAATAAACAATTTGATTTTGCCGAAGATAGAATTGAGCGTAGAGGTGATCAAGTCTGAAGTGAATCTTTCGAATAAGTATTGGTTAAGTGAGTCTTGCTAACAGGTTGCGTGATGAATAAACTCGTCTCTCCGCTCTGCAGTTAGAATGAACAAATGCGACTTGTTATAAATTATTTTTTGATTCAATCCTCTTTTTTGTAACAAAATAAATAGTCAAAAATATATAAACAGAAGGCAAGAGTGAACTCTTTTATATTCAAGATACACCGATCCATTTGACGTTAATATTATTTTTAAGTATCTTCTGCTAATTTTTAACTTATTAATAATAAAGAGTTTAAGTGATTGCAGAGAAGATAATACTATTTGATGTCACGTTCTCTGCTAAAGAATTTTGTGAAATAGACGATATTTCACAATCGACCTGAAAGCCTCATTTTTTATGACGTAAATCAAGTTTGATAAAAAGAAACCGTTATTTTTATAAAACTGGTCTTCTCTAATCGAAAGACTTGCCATGGAAGAATAAATGGACAAAATGTAAGGTCTTCTCTCATCATAAATAAGTGAATTTTTGTGAAAACTTGAAAACCGAGATGAATGCATAAGAAGATAGTCCGATACCTGATCTTTAAGAAATGACATGGACTTTATTTGGTACTTCGTATTTTTCCAAAAACTTCCATCATTTTCTGCTTGAAAACTAGGCTTTTTTTCAGAAAAACTCTATAGAATTAATTGTTTTTGTTTGAAAGAGCCTATCAGAAAGCAGCGCAGTACAGAGTCCTTTCTCGTAATTAAACTTTTTTTAAAATTATATATGCAAACGCTTATATCAATAGAAACCCATTTTTCGAGAGTTTTTTAGTGTATTGAACTTGTCAAATCGTTTCTCCGTTTACAAAGTAAGAATTTAGAAAAATGGCTTTGTGCTGCATAGTATCCAGGCATGTTCCGTTCAACAATAAAAATTTTTATATTTATAGAATGAGTCTGAAAAGAGAAATTTTGTTTGCCCATTGATTTATTTTTGACCCTTGTTTGGTGAATATTTTTGTCAAACGTCATGGTACACCCAGGCAGGCAATTAACGGTCAAAATTGCGTTTAAACGCGTTTACTGACCGTTTAAAGCGTTTTCACGCGTTTAAGCGTGTTTATCGGCGAAATTCTTATTCTAAACACGATTTAACGATCTTTTTTCAAGCACAACAGCCAAAACCGTTAAAAACGTCGCAATTTCGCGTTTTTTCTGAAAAAAACATGTTTTAACAAAAATGTTTTCGTTTTTCTTCAATTATTCAGAGAAAAGTCAAAATCACTAAAATCATATTACTAGTATGTTCTCAGTGAGTAATGTGCATCATAGCTGACCAGCTCGGTGTTCGGTAGTAGTTTTCACTACTCACATTTCACTAGTGAGCGGTAAGTGTTTCGTTTAACTATTCTGTGGTAGTTATACACGATCGAATATATCTAGATCACGCAACATGAAATAGTAAGTAATCAGTCTGATTACTTTCTACCACATATTAAGTGTTATTATTTGACACTTACTAATAACAGGCAACTGATGGTTGAAACATGTATCTCGTTTTAATAAAAAGTAAAGCATCAGATGTGATATTAATGATAAGAGAAAATCATCATTAATATTACTCTATATCAATATGTCATATTGACTACATAGATGATTCCTTCTGCCTTATATTATACCATAACCGTAATCTTCTCTATTTCTCTTTTAAAATTACAAGTGCATATGAGTAACAAGCATAATCAATGCAGATAAACAAGTTAGTCTATTCTCGTCGTATAGATTATAATTATGAAATGAATTTGAGGTTAGCTTTTTTTAATAAAAGTTTCAATAATAAACTATTTTATATTTTATTTATTCCTTTTCGTCAGATAGAAACAGGGTTCATCAATCATTTATCTTTAAAGGAAATTTTTTTTGTTTTTCGTTCTGTCTTTTCTTTTCGTCCAGTTAGCGGAGAAAGGAAAAACATTATTCTTCTATCACTCTCTCGTCCAGTTGTTAGCCTGTTCTTTTTATTCTCACGTCATTTCTGTTCTGTTTTGTTCACATAGTAGCTGTGCAATTGAGCAGGTCACTCAACTTCTAACTTATACTAAGAATTAATATTAGATTCACTATATGCAATGAACATGCTTCTTGTGTGTAAGATTGGTGATGTTCAGTTTACATAAGTTGTTTTCTGAGAAAAATCATTTAGAATAAGTGAAACAATAGGACATTTATAACATTGTTACTAATCGAGAGTTCCTATACAAAACTAAGATGATGATCGCTGAGTTAGAGTGACCGTGGTATATACGATACAGATGAAAATACAACCATAACACTAGTTCATCAAGGATTAGTCTAGCACAATTCCATTAATCGTCCTTCAGTTAGAATGTTTGATAAGAAAAGCTCATTTTGAGTACGTATGTAAAATGAGTAGCTTGAAACAGTTCAGTTTTCTACTAAAGAGAACTCAAGTTATCGAAAGATAAATGAGCTGGAAAAAAAATCCTTAGTCTAGAGAAAAAAATACATAATTATACTCGTGCATAGGTGTAGCTTAATCAATATCGAAATTTGCTTAAAACATACTAGAATTATGAGACATTATAGTGAATTATTGCCGGTTCTAGTTATATCAAACCTTTAAACTTCGATACTTTAGAATTTGATCCAAATGCAGTTAAATTTATCATCTAAAATCGAAACAAAACCTTTGCCTGCCATAGTAGTTCTGGTCGTAGCTTTCTAGATACTAGAAACTGGCTAGATAAGTTGTGATCTGTCTTTTCTTTTCATCGAAGTCTGCTTTAGCCGTAGTATTTATAACTTATTTACGAATCTACCTCATCGGTCACTTATTTAAAGTGCGCAACGAGTGTAAATAATTCAGTCTTCTTTCTGTTGATTAACGGATCGATCATATTCAAATTATAACCAAATTAATGTTAAATTGACATTTATTCATTGAAACCAGTACCAAGAATTTCTCCCTCATAAATCCCTTTCATTTTATTTAAGATCATGTTTACATTGAACTATTCACTTATTTTTCTTCCTCTGTTTTTTTTTCTAAAAGTGAAACGGACGATAAACATACGTAGGTTGGATCGAACAGCATGAAAGTCTTGTCATTCCGTTCTACTATTAGAAAAAAGAGAAAAAGAAAAGATGAAAATAAGTGAATAATTAAATGTAAACTTAACCTTAAATAAAAAGAAACAGATTGATGAGGGAGAAATTCTCAGTACTGTTTTCAAAGAATGAATAAATAAATATCAATTTCACATTAATTTAGTTATAATTTGAATATCATCGATCAGTTAATCAACGGAAAGAAAATTCAATTATTTATAAGTTGTTAATCTTCATCATTTAAGCCTTTTAAACAGTTCAAGTGTTGACAGTTCCAAGCATTTAACCGGTTAAAATGCGTTAAGAAGTGAATTTTTCATAAACCGTTTTAACGCATTTTTGACGACTAATGACACTGTTTAAATGGGTTCACATATTAACATGTTTAAACATCGTTTTTGTGTCTGCCTGGGCAATACTGAAAATTTTATCATAACTTTTTCACTATAGTCTCAACATATTCTCTAAATTTCAGGCGATTTGAATATATCTGGCATGAAATCGATTTCTGAGGGGCGGTCTTAAACCTTATATTAATGGTTAGACGGCCCTTAACGGTTATTAGGAACGAATTAGGCGGCACCTATCGCCTTTTTTTGTTATTTGATTAGCTAAGTAAAACTTTCAAATTTGCGCCAATTTGATCGCGTTCAAAAAATAACTCACCTTAGTTCAAGTAACTTGCGCTGGAATCATCTTTGTAAAAGAAGTTTAGTATGGAAAAAAGGAGTCCAAGATAAAACTCTTCTGAACAACTGGAAGCATTTTTGTAGCATATTCTCTAAAACTATGAATAGTTCCTTCTAACACCTTTATTTTTTTAGAGAGTATATAGTGGTATTCTATTTTGATAGACATAGCTAGACTAATTTACTTTGCCCCAAATTAAAAAAAAGAAAATCTCTGTCGGTAAAGCAAATATATAATCTTCATTTGAAAAACAGAAAACGTGACTTCGTTTTATCATTAGAAACTCTAGATGAAGGAAATATCATTCCTGTCTTGTTAGGAAAATTGCTTTCGTTAACTTTATCAATAAAAATAAACGTCAATTGACAGTTCCACACTAGCGAATAGCTGGGAAATCTGTCACATAAAAGATCTAATTAGAAAGTCATTATCTTTCTATCCAATGTATTTTTTGTAAGCGGCAACTATTCGTATTGAAAATAGCCATTTAAGGACACATCGACGTTCCAGTAACTTAGGCATTTTATCTGCATAGATTATTTTAATTGAAAAAGTTTATATTTATTTCGGAAAATTTGTGATACGGATCTTCATCTTATTCGAGTTCGATTTGAACCTCGTCGTAGCAACCCAAAGATACATTATACTTATGTCCAGTTTAATGAAGAATAAATTTAGAATGGCTGCTGCGAGTGCCCAGTTGGCCACTGATTATTTGTTATATGTTTACATTGAGCAGCGGCACTATGGTTTTTTTGGATACTGACGTCATTGTAATGATACTTCAACAAATTGACCATCTTGTTCATATTTGAAACTTTCATGATAAAATTGACTCAGCGAATGACTTTGTTGAATTATCTGACGAAGATGAAGATTTTCCTTACTCTCTTTCATAATGAAAAAGGACTAGTAAGAAGCATAACAAATGTCGTTACCTTCTCTGATCATTAATTGACAATCAAGGTCATAATGGAGATAAATTGCATGATTATATTTGATATAATATAACAACAATGTCCATATGATAATAAGTAGGACTGTGGGTGTGCGCGTGGGGTATGGGTGAGTGTGGGTGTTACTGGGTGTAGGATCAACACCGACACCCACACCCACTAGAAAAACTCGATCCAAGTCACTAAGTCGCCTACGACAGTAATTGAGAAATAGCGCTACAATTGCAAGTATTACATTACTATAGTTATAATCAGTCTCACGATGGCTCGCGCCCCACTCTCGACGGCCCTTATTTATTCGAAAGGCTCATGTAAGGTTCTTCTTGATGCATAAAATAGATCAATTTGAGATGAGATAAGTTGGTTTGGGTCAAGCAAGGCTTCACCATACAGTGTTCTCGCTTCGCCGGGGACCTTTTGTTCCCTGTTTTTTTTTGCATGACTTTATCCACGAGAAAAAAAATCCACGTTTACATGTAGAATTTGGTCCCCGTCCGCCATAGACCAATCTCCAAGAATTCATAAAGCTAATCTTTTCCATTACGGCACGATTTTAATTGACGTCTTAAGGTTCTGAATAGTATCGATGGCGTCACTACCTACTCGTTCTTCTGTCACAATGATGTGGCGCAATTTTTCACCCATTTTCGTCTTAAAATGCGTGAAGGAAGCATATGAATGCAGTATACATGCTGACTTCTCGAGATTTTGAGAATTGACGGATATTTCAGAAAGGCTTTCACCTTGTAACCCTTCGGTCGAGACTGAGAAGCTTGCCTTTGTTCTGCAAAACATTTTTTAATCAACGCAAAAAAAACTTTCTGAAAAAATGACGTCACTGTACGATTGTATACGTCATTGCAAGCGGCAGTACACAGTCGTTCACGACCATCGTAACACTCGCCCTGGGGATATTCATATGACGAAGTCATACATCTAATATACTTTTGTGTCAACCCTCATCCTCAAATTGCTAAACTGCACTGCAATTCTTTATCTCGGTGTTGTTGGAAAGAATTTCGAAGAGAAAGAATACCTTTAAGATGAAAAAAAGAATTATCTTTGGCAAACATATAAGATAAATATAAGGAGTATCGACAGAACACTGCAGTCAACGACAGACGCTGGTTATTAGACTTTGCTATTATATCAATATCTTCGCTGTGCTGTGATTACACGAGCTTTTGCGCTCAGGTAGGATATCATGTTTAGAGGTAGGAGCTTTATTATTCATCAGGGAATGTCATCATCGATACGATAGCAACAGAAGAGACATGAAATCAAGACTTTCTGTATGAAAGGGAGGCACAGGGGACGAATTCGCATTATTTTAAAGCCTTCCTCAGCTTGGAAAATTGATTTTTCGTTTCTTAATCGTTGAGTTCTCTTGCATCAAACATTCTCATTAACCAAAATATCTACTTCCGGAATATATGTACACTATCCTGAGAAATCAACGCCTGCATCTAATTATTAACAACAATGCGAGTGCACCATCACCCATGTAATCACGAAACGCAAGATCGATGCGTTGAAACGCAGTTTCACAACAAAACGCGTCTAGACGCAGTTAAAAACGGGTTCACAACGCATTCAAATGCATTTTTAATATGAAACGCGTTGAGACGCAGTTAGAAAACTTTTGAAACGCGTCTGAACGCAGTTTTTGTATGCAACGTGTTGAAACGCAATTGTAAAAAAACTATGAACCGCGTCTCAACGCGTTTCATATTGAAATTGCGTTTGTACGTGTTTAATAAGAGTTTGACTGAACGCGTTCAAACGTGGTGTAATATGAGAAGCGTTGAGACGCAGTTAGAAAAAAATTTGAAACGCGTCTGGACGCAGGTTTTCTATACAAGGCGTTTAAACGCAATCAGAAAAAAATGAACCGCGTTTCGACACGTTTCTGAAAAAAATTTAATGAGTTTAAAAAAATTTTGTTTACGAACTGCGTTCAAACGTGTCTTAAATATGATTTTCGCTCGCGTTAGGACGCAATCATATTTTCGGGTGCCTTTGAAAGTGTTTATTTTTTGTGTATCGGACGCGATTTTACCCAAAAATTGCTGCTCTAGAAGAGTTAACTGCATAATCAAAATCATCAGCTTATATGTATTTTATTCATCTAAACTTCATTAGACTTCTAATAAAGAATGTCGAGATGACGTTAAAATAGACAAAATTCAATTAAACATAGGGTGAACAGTCCATATTTCTCTAAAGTTTGTAAGAAAAATAGTTAGATAATATTGTAATAGTTTCCAGCTATGCAATGCCCTTTCAGAATATTGTTAAATACTACTATTTAAATAATATTATTAGTAACTTTTCATCATATATTTCTACTAAATTGCTTGTCAATAATTATCTATTCATTAAATTTTTCGATAAAATTATTTATCATATTACCAGTGCAATAAAAAAGATCGTAATATTTTTTATGTGTAGTAGATGATAAAAAAAAGATGTTATTTTATTAAAAAAATAAAAAACTTATTTAAAAAAATAACTGAAAAGTCATCTTACGTGTTAAGACTCTTGAATTCGAAAAAAATACATCTTGTTAAAATAAAGTATTTAACCGATGAAATTCGTCTTCAAATATATTTTATTTTGAATAAGACAAGATTTCGAGTTAGTATAACTCAGCGGTATGTATGAACGACTTCTAATCACTGGTTCATCTGTTCAAATCTGATCGTCGTCGCTTAAGGTAAAATCTAATCCATTTGCCAGGGAAGGCTAAGACCATCAAAAAATATTGATGGTGGCAACTCAGTTCGAATCTGAAATGGATTATCATATTTTTTTTCAAAATTTTTAGTTTTTTTATGGAACGCGTCCAGACGCATTAAATGTTTCATCTGGGACGCGTTTTCGCTAAAAATGCGTTTGAACGCAAGTCAAGCTAGAAGCGCATTCACACGTGTTTCTAAAATAAATCGCGTTTAAACGCTTCGTTTGTTTCACTGGGGACGCGTTCAAACGCGTTCACTCTTAGCGTTTCGCACGCAAATGAAACGCGTTTCAGACGCGTTTTGAGGCAAAAAATATTTACATGGGCATCCTGCAAATTAGGGATGCACCAGTCCCAGTTCTGACTGGTGAACTGAGTCCCAGTCGGACTGGGTACCCAGTCGGACTGGGTGCCCAGTCGGACTGGGTGTCCAGTCCGACTGGGTACCCAGTCCGACTGGGTGCCCAGTCCGACTGGGTATCCAGTCCGACTGGGTGTCCAGTCCGACTGGGTACCCAGTCCGACTGGGTACCCAGTCCGACTGGGTACTGAGTCCTTTGATATTTAGTCCATTAGTCAAGTAGTACTTTCTTTTCGAGTATATTGCCATAGAGTGATTTTTAGGCTGTTGAAGTAGTGAAATAAGTTATGATACTAAATCCATTGACTAATCATGTATTTCTATATATCAATCGTTATAATTTACAATACTGTAAATGAATTTCATGTTTTCAGGGTGTGGGTATGGCTAGGGTGTAGATGTGCGTGGGTGGCTTGTGGATGTGAGTCTTGTTTGGATGGATATGGGTGTAGATGTTGTTTGGATGAGGGAATAGTTAGAATGGCAATAACGACACCCATACCAACGTCAAACCAACCTCCAGACCCACATCCTTAGAAAAGAGGGAAGTACCGATAGATTAGCGAAATAAACGTCAAATGACTAAGTACCCAGCCGGACTGGGTGTCCAGTCGGACTGGGTGCCCAGTCGGACTGGGTGTCCAGTCGGACTGGGTGCCCAGTCGGACTGGGTATCCAGTCGGACTGGGTATCCAGTCGGACTGGGTATCCAGTCGGACTGGGCACCCAGTCCGACTGGGACCCAGTTACTGGCACTGGTGCATCCCTACTGCAAATAGTGTTTAGAGAATGATCAGTTCTTGTTCCCGTAGCTACCGCTAGAGAATCCTCATCATGATCAAAGAGACTGAACATGCAGTTTAGGGCACTGTTATCCTATCCAAATTTGCGAATTGGAACAGTTAAATTGTGCAGGAGACAACGCCTAAGTACGTAAACAACCATACAACACTCACAAACATGTTTAAGCGGAGTATAAAATTAAAAGTGATGGTTTTTCGCATAATCTTACTGTACCTGAGTAAGAAAAACAAACGGTGAATTTCAATACAATGGGGTCATTATTACCGGCCGATAATCTTTCACTTAAATAAAAGGTGCTATAAAATCTGTGTGAAGACTGAAAAACCCATCTTCTAATCTGTTTTCATATACATCAAAAAAGTTATCACGATAACACGGGAAAAAATGCATTTTTGCCTCTTGTTCTAAATCACGAGGGCAAATTTGTTGTAGTCACGGTTTTCGCAAAGAGTTTTTGGCCCGCGGAAACCACTAAAGAGTGAAAATGCATATTTTTTCGTATTGTCATGAAGCTTTTCACGGCACGTGTAAAAACAAGTATTAAAAGTCGATATCTGAAGCTCTTATGCGTGCATCAGAATATTTAGTTTCATGCAGTAACCCGAGGAAATATAACAAGAGTAAAACCAATCGTATGAATATTGAACGTCAAGATGCTCTTTTTCTGCCATTCGTGGTTTTTACCTGTTTTCATGTACTTGTGACAGTTGTGTGATTGATTGAGCACAGTAGCGCAATGATTCAATTTTTTTCTTAACTGTTCTAGTTACAATAGGAAATCGGTAATCCAATGACACAACAAATGGAGTCCACGAAGAGCATTCGCTTTGTCAGTAGAAATGGTGCGGAGCTTCAACAGGCAAATCATAGTCCGATATTGGGTTATCAATATCTACCTATTTTCACACTGGAAGAAGCTGTCAAGGCAGTCGATCCATTCGATGTTAATTTTCTAGCTTATGCTGCTCAGGCTAAAAGTAAATGCAGTCGCAATTCTTGTTTGCTAACATGTGATGAATCAGCAGCAATTTATCTTTATTCTATGCCCATACCTTTCTACTCACGACTGAACGAAGCACTCCGAGCTGAACAGCGAGATGCATTAAAGCCGTGGTTTGCCTTCTTGAAACTATTCATGAATGCTCTCGAAAAATTACCGACATTCCATGGTACTGTTTGGCGTGGGATGACAGGCGATGTCGGCGCCAATTTCATTGATAATGATGTGCAGACATGGTGGGGTGTGAATTCCTGTTCAAAATCGCTCAATGTCATTGAGCCATACGTAGGTGAACAAGGTACTGTGTTTGCCATCAAGGTGATTCATGGCATTGATATCTCTGCGTACTCAGCAGTTCACGACGAGCAAGAGGTCATTCTTATTCCTGGAACTCGTGTGCATGTCAAGTCCAAACTGTCTAACTCTATGAATCGTCTCTTTATTATTGATTTGGAAGAAGACACTCGATCTGAGCAAAAGACCATGCGGTGAGTCTGTATGAGGGATACTGTGCGTCTAGTCAGTTGACATACATCAGTCAAGAAATCCTCCGACTATTGATGTCTATATAGACAGCGCTGCCCATAGCGGGCAGGTAAACCCCAATCATCAAAAAGTGTCTTATGGCTGTCACTCAGACATGAATGTTTTTTCGACAATATGGGGAGTCCAGTCCATTTCTTTATCTACATTCGCAGTCTAATGATCCTTTTTAGCAAGAAAATCATGTGGTAATATCAAACAAATTTTTGCTTTACCAAAATATTATGATTGTATGAATTTATTTTCGTATGAAATTGTTAGACTTTTTCAAGATCTCGTTCTTGTCGAAATGCTTCGGTTTGAGAAATTACTGTCAGAAGAGCCATCTTTAGCTGAATGCTGAGAAAATTTCTTGAACTAAATACGAAGGCACTTCTTTTTGTTCGAGAAGGTTAAGCCTATTCGAAATATGAAAAAGCTTCCAGTGCACGAAAGGGAAATAACTTCATGGGTGAAATCAACTATTAAAATAGCCAGATGACGTAAAGATATTTCCAGAAAAGAATAGTTACTATCTGAGACACGAACCTATACGAAAAAGCTTCATAAATTACAAAAAAGAAGAAAAGCGCAACAAGACGAACTTCATAGACATGTGACATAAATTTCGAAAATTGACCAAAAAAGATGTTAGAAGTTGCCAAAATTACTCGCACTGAGTCTCACCAGAGTTCGCATGATTTCTAAAACTTTCAACGCTCTCGGAAATACGCATCTATGAATGTCCTAGCATGTGTATGAGATATCTGCGAGTTATTAGTAATTACTGACGAAATTATTCGTTTCTAGCAAAAAACCTGGCGCGAAGCGCCGGGTTGCGCAGTAGTAAATTTATGATCGGTGAAGCAGATTGTGATCAATGGTCCATTATCTAGATAGCTTCGGTAAGGTCAAAGATAGAGCGTAACAGATCTCGAGCTGATTTTACAGAGAGCAAACGTTTCATAATACGATGTTCCGGAAGATTGAACCTCGGTGCAACGAACATACTTCCTAAACCGTCCTGGACTGAATGCAGGTTGATACAGAAGGGAAAATTGTTAACTATCGAAAGTAAAATGTCGAAAGTAGAAGACCCTTGTAAGCACTAGATTCAGGAGTTTTAAAAAGTTTGAACGAGTAAGTCATCATAAGACACGCATGCACACAGCACAAAAGTGTGGACGAGGGCGAAATCTCTGACCAGGTCGAAGTTGGATTTTTGACATTTAACAACCAAACCATACAGAAATGGGTGGGTCAGTAGATGACAAAGCATTTATGAACAAGTAATTTGAATAGATACATCATGCTAATTATTTCTGTAAGTGTCGAAGGCTTCAGAAGATTCTAGAGAGATTCCACAAGTTCCACAAGGTTCTAGAGAAGGTTCTAGAAGCCTCCAGAAAGTCCCAGAAAGTTCTACAGTAGGTTCCAGAGAGTGTTCTAGTAATTGTTTGATTTGACTTTTGACCTTTGACCCGGTAACAGGCGGACAGACAGACCACCGTGCTTTATAATGGTATGGATGCGTATATAACATTTCTGCAATTACTACTGTCAGTTTTTCGAAGATTCCTTTTGTGATTCTGCACATCGTTGAAAATCTTTATACCTCATAGCATAAGCCGAAATCGAATCGAATTATATTTCAGAAAAATTGCTCGAATAGATTCCAATTGATTCATAACTGAATCGAACCAGATTGAGTTGGAGCACGATCCTCATAGATCGTTTGAGTTTCTGTTTAATGAAAATCTCGCTTCTTCTTCGGAAATTTTGACTATTTTTTGAGAAATTAACATCGAAAACAGTTGTGTTTCATGACAGAAGTGCTAAGAAATGTTTCTGAGCTGAATTCGCAGCTTTGCTCTGTGGAACTGACTAAATAGGTACTGAATGTAAGTTTGAATATGAATTTGGAGGACTCTCTTCGTTGCAGACGTGCCCCTTGCAGACATCCCTCCTTACAGACTCCGTTGCTTTAAAGTCTATTTTCTAACTACAATTATTTTTTCGTAATTTGGAACAAATAAACGAGTTTATTCGGAAAATGCACTTTTTTCGCTCATTCTTTGATTGTCTTGTTTTCATAGTTTTTAATTCACTCACAATTCTATTCCCCTTGTCAAACACGATTTTAAATGAGTTTTGAAGTATATAGCGAGAAAATGTAGCCCTCTGTCCTACAGATCGTGACAGATATGTCGTTATGATATTATGGATTCACCGGTTAAGGTATTATAGCTTTTCGGACCATGATACTATGAATTTCTTTACCATAGAATTTCGGATTTTTAAACTTTGAAATGATGTTCTTTTGGACTCCAAGGTGCTGGATTTTTAAAGGATTTGTAGTTTTTTGCTCGATTTAAATTGCTGAGCCCAAAATCTATTTTTTCACTCTAGTGATGCGATAATTGTTGATGTGCTATTCTAATGTGAGTTGCACATTTTAGCTACATCGAGACCAGTGATTGGATACTCAGTAAAATACTCAGTATTTTTGATACTTTTACTGAGTATTCAGGATTACTTGAGTACATTCTAACAGTATCAGTAAATTTACTTGTATTGAAAGATTTTACTGAAGTACCAAACTTTGTACTCATTTACTGAAGTACCAGTATTTTAAGTACAAAATGTACTTTAATCGGATATCAACATATTCTTATATATTACTACTTTGCATTCTCAGAAATGTCTACACAATCTATATATATAATGTTCAGTGTCTGTGTGTCTGTCTGTCCCGGGTCAAAGGTTAAAGGTCAAATAAGGCTATAAGAGGAAGGTGCCAAGGCAAGAGGAAAACAGCAGACTTCAAGACTTCAAAAGACTTCACGAGACTTCAAGAGACTTCAATAGAGGACTTCATGAGACTTCAAGAGACTTCATGAGACTTCATGGGACTTCAAGAGACTTCATGGACTTCATGGGACTTCATGGAACTTCATGAGACTCCATGAGACTTCATCAGACTTCACGAGACTTCATTGCAGGAAAAAATAGGGGACTTCAAGACTTCAAAAGACTTCATAGACTTCATGGGACTTCACGAGACTTCACAGACTTCATGAGACTTCATGGGACTTCATGACTGAAGTCTCTGCTGTTTCCCCCTTGTGCCAAGGGCTCCTGTATTGGGGTAGCCATATGTTCTTAAGGACTATCCTATTAAGGTATCCATAGGTACTCATAAGCTATTATATGGAGGTACCCATAGGTCCTCAACGGCTATCGTATGAAGATACCCATAGGTCTTTAAGGGCTATTATATGAAGGTACCCATAGGTCCTCAAGGGCTATTATATGGACATACCCATAGGTCCTCATCGGCTACTATATGGGGTATCCATAGGCTCTGAAGGGAGTAACGCAGTAAGGAGGTAGGTAATAAGGGGTAAGGGAGTAAGGAGATAAGACTATGAGAGTTGTACGGGATATGAGACTATAATGACGAAAGCTACATCCATTATAAAAATATGTGCGATATAAAAGCATGAAGTCGTAGGGCTATCTATCTATATAAATAATATCGAGTGTCTCTAGGTCCGTGAGTGAATGAAAAGTTAAACGTCTCAGGTTATATATTAAAGGAGAAAACAGCTGTGCAGTATGCATGGATTCTCGCTAGTATTCATAATATTTTAACCTACACACTATAAATTCATGTCTTTTGAATTTTCCTTGGTTATCAATGTTAATCATTTATACCGAGGCTGTTTTATGACAATGGAGATAGAAATATCGTGATAATCATTATTCATATACATTTTTCTAAAAATGTCGCCAAGTTATAGACTGTAGGTGTGTATCACACATCCTAACATCGATATCAATGTGTTAGATGTACAGCTACGTTTCATTATGGCTTCAAATACTCTAATGTACTTAAATACTGTACTTGAGTATAATTCAGTACAGTACCGCTACTTACTGAAAAGTACTCAAATAAAAAGTATTTTAGTAAAGTACAAAGTACTTTTTTTTAAGTATCTTGAGTTTTACTGGTACTTGCTGTACTTGTACTCGTCCAATGACTGATCGAGGCTGCGCTGGCAATCTTTTTTCTTGGAAGACTGAAGGATAAAATCATAGCTTTAAATGAATGTAAAAAGTTCTCCATTTGCGAGAATGGAATGAAGGTTTGGATGCAGTTAATATTAGCAAAGGTTTGAATTTCCTTTTAACACTCTTGGTATTAGCAAAACTTTCGAGCATTATCTCTAAATGGGCCGTGTTCCACGATAAAAGTAGTAAGAGTATCTTATTTAAAGCAAAACTTCATTTCTTTTTTCTCAAAATATGCTACACAGAATAAATCTTTTACAATTCGCAGACAGTTCTTATTTCATGGAATACTGTTTTATCTTTGTTTCAATCTTCTACACTATTCACAAGCAGTAGTACAGAGAATATCTATTTTTAAACACCAGCAAATTTGCTTATGTCCAGTAGGAATCAGGATTCAGTTTCATTTTATTTGTGCAGTATTTCGTATCTTTTCTTCAGTGATATGGATCCAACAAATGCACCCAATTTCATCTATCAGGCAGCGATAATGATAAAACAAACCGTTAAACATGTGAAAGCCAACCAAAAGCAGTGCCAACGACTTAGCAACAGAGTTGATGCGATGATCTTTGTCTTGCAGACTATGGATCTTAGCGATCTTCAAAGATCCAATCTCAAAAACTCTCTAATGAAGTTTTGTGCTTGCGTTGAGGAGTGTCTTGAAATTGTCACCACATTCAAAGATGAAACAACATGGTTTTTGAAAGTCTTTGAAAATCAAAATTGTAAGAAACAATTCGAGAAATTGAATCTTCAATTGTCACAATGTGCAATTGGCCTTGGTATGAGAGCTGATTTCGAACAGACTTTTGATCCTAAACAGGATGAAAGTGATCAACAACACGATCTAAATGCTATTCAAAATAAACTGGACAAAATTGCGTCAATGATGGTACGGTGGCAAGAAAAGTTCGGTCATTATGAAGACATCAAAACACATATCAATGAACGACTGAAGTCTTTCAGACATCATCTTGAAGAGAATATTATTCGATCAAACGACCTCATCAGAGCTTCGAAAATCGTCAATGAAAAACATGTTTTTCGTCACATTCCCTATTATGATATATTACAGCAAGAAGGAATTGGACATGGAGGATTCGCTGATGTTTACCGTGGAAGATGGCTCTCTCAAGATCACGAAGTAGCCATTAAAATCATTCGGATTCAATATCTTCCGGAGACAGCTAAGGACGACTTTGTTAAGGAAATTTCTATGATGCATCAGATCCGCTACGATCATATCCTGAACATATTTGGTGCATGTATGGAACCAGAAAGATATGCGCTTGTGGTTGAATACATGTCTCTCGGCTCTTTGTATGATGTTCTGAAACAAAAGACAATAAAGTTGACATGGTCTGATCGATGGTCCATTGCCCATCAGTTGACCAAAGGCATCAATTATTTACATACACTACCAAAACCGATTATCCATCGTGACATCAAGTCGCTGAATGTTCTTATGACTGATAGAGATCAAGGGTTTCTTGTCAAAGTTGGTGACTTTGGTTTAGCGAAAATTCGTCACGAAACATCACGCCAATCTTCTCACAAGGTTTCGATCGGTACATTACCATGGAAAGCTCCTGAACTACTCAGAATGGAAACGCATACAGAAGCTAGTGATGTGTATGCTGTGGGTATTATTTTTTGGGAACTAGTCACTGGATGCGAGCCATACGAAGATGTTGATGGGCCCACGATCAGTGCATTCGTACTGAGAAAAGATCGGTTGAAGATTCCGACAAACGTTCCAATCTCGTTTGCAAAACTGATTTCGAGTGCTTGGGCACATGAACCACAACAACGACCAACATGTCAACAGCTTCTTCGTTCAATCAAGGAAAACCCTTCTCAGTCCAATACTGAAACACAAAATTGGTGCTCACGATCAATCGTGTCGATATGTGTGCTTCTTCTTGCTATTGTTGTTGGAATTTTGATATATTTACCGTTCCCTGTTTTTTTTTTTTTATTATGCTATTTATTGTGACGCTCGGGAGCGCTTACATGGGGATTTTCAAGTTTTCATAGCAGCTTGAAGTATAGTTATAAGCAAAGATATAGAGATGCCTGTTAACTTGGTTTGAGAGAACTGTTATGCATTCGTATCATATAGAGGGAAGTACTAGAGAAAAGAGAACAAACAAAAAAAAGAAAGAAGAGAAGCAGTAAGAAAAAAGGGAGAAAATGAAAGTGAGAGTGTTGTGATATGGGGGAGAAAAACAAAGAAAGAGAAAAGAGAAAAGGGAACACAAAAAGGAAACGAAAAAAGACGAAAGAAAGATAAGCTGAAATATTAAAAAGACTGCAGATATATATGAAAGACACAATCATCACATGCCTGTGTACCTAGTTTATATATTCAATCCATTTTACTAAAAAAACTTCATGTCTCTCTTTTAAATTTTTCACTCGTTTCATTCGGAATAGATGACCCAGATGGTCCCCTTTTCTTTTTTTAAACTCGTCCCAGTAAAATAGATCGTTGTAAAAGAAAGACTTTCCTAAGTCAGATTTATGCATTTGCTTTAGCCTTTTCATTATGTATTTTTTTACATAGAAATCTAGATTGTTTTCTTTTAATCTTTCAAACAGCATATGATCTGATGTATATTGACATCGATGTATTAGTCTCATTCCTACCCGGAATTTGCGACCGGTCCCTGTTATTAGAAAGTCATCATCAACCCCCATAAAACTGAGTAAGCAATTTGTAAACTCAACTGAACTGTGAACCATCCATTCGCAATTATCATTTCTGTTAAATAGAGCTAAGCAGCATGAGAGAATTTTCTTCAAAAGTCCTTATTTTTTTAATGTCTCTCATAATCCACCCGCCATTTCTACATACGAGTACAACTTGTACGTGTAGAATCTTTCCAATTTGAGATAGGTACAAGTCCTGCAATTTCTAGGATATGGAGGTAACTAAGTTCGTCTTAAATCAGCATATTTTATTATGTACTTAGGTCGGCAACTCATTGATGAGAACTGTGCGGTG
Organism: Rotaria sp. Silwood1; assembly: GCA_905250075.1. Classification (NCBI taxonomy): domain Eukaryota; kingdom Metazoa; phylum Rotifera; class Eurotatoria; order Philodinida; family Philodinidae; genus Rotaria; species Rotaria sp. Silwood1. Next base: position 20,566 of record CAJNOP010000602.1, on the reverse strand, counting down.
ATTATTGCTAGAAGAAGTTTCAGCGCGAAGGGAGTAATGCTTTAATAGTCTTCTCCATATCATCAATCCCATCGTTCACACTCGGACCATAGACTTGTCAACACCAACAGGAGAGAAAAAGCTTGTCAGTGCAGCCCAGATAGGATTAAAATGTGGAACTCACATCTAAATACCACACTAACAATTAAGAGAGTTTTCAAATATATCCTACGGATTAAAAAGTGACACACAGTCAAACCGTATCTCATGGAGATGAAATTGCTTGTTTTCTTTGTCAAAAGTCGCTAGAAGATTCAATCGAAAACTGCAATGTCCTCAATAGTCGAGTAGTCTGAGGCCCACAAAACTATCATGCCGAGGTCTAAAAATCCGAAATCCCATGGTTCAAAGTCCACAGTTCTATAGCCCGAAAATCAATAGCAGACAGCAGATTGAAGACACGAAAACCAAACAACCAACGTGCCGAACAAAATAAAGCGCATATTCTGAAATAATCTTTTTTGTAATCCTATCATACGATAAAGTAATTGTGGTTAGAAAATCCACTTTCAAACATCGCTGTCTCTAAGTGGAAAGCCCACCGAACTTCGATACAAACTTACACTCAATTTTTTTGCATAGTGAGCTCTACAAACGGGAGAGAGAAAGAGATGACATGAAGAAAAACTACTAGGAAGGACAGAGATATGGAGATCGACACAAGCTTTAAAATTCGCTATTTCTTTTTAGAGTTAGCGTGTTATTTGGACTCTTGTTCAGTTGCAAGAAAATATGACAGTATATCGATTGTGTCAAAAGCTTTTGTTAAAATTGGATGGATCACTTTGTTTTGGTATTGTTTCAAAGATGAATATATTGCTTTGTTGTATTTATCGTCAAATAAGTGAATAACAATTGAGTGGGATATTTTAGAGACTCATAAATCATGATTGATCAGTCTTGATAACGAACATACGACAAGTACTGTTTGCTTTCAGCAAAATGTGTTAGAAAAGAAATCGTTCTGCACCATTGGGCTGAGGATTCCAACTAGAAATAGGACATGACGCACTAAGACTTGTTTCAATGTCAATACGTATACGTGTTGCATAAGATAGAATCCAGCCGAAATTGCGTATTGCAAAGTGGGTAGGCATCGTTATCATCTCGAGTGCTTGAACACAATTTTGTTCGGTTTCGAATTTGGAATAAAACCGTAACATTGATTTCGTAGAACATCTACTTCAATGGGGATCTTCTGATTAACAAACGAAAGCTCAGCATTAAAATCAGATTAATCTTTGAGCAAAATGAAAAGTGACCGATAAAGTGTTTTCTCTATGGTATTAATTCATATTAATTTTGTATATTTCCGAAACTTTTGGCAACATTCTTTTGAATCTTCTTATCAGTTGTTGAATCGAAGCGATTGAACTAATGAGGAACTGTTTTTATCTAAAATTAGATGCCAAGAAGCAGTATTTTTCGAAAGACTAAGTAAACATTTATAACATCTTATCAGGTCGACAGGATTGGTCTAACAACATTCAACGTAATGTGAGCTACCAGTGGGTCATGACAAACGAATATGCGGTATTTTTTGAGTTTTATCCATAGTGCATTAAACGTAGCTAAAATAATTTTAAGAACACTTGGAAAATCTTTGAAGGTCACATTTCTTTCTTAAAGACCATAATTATACATGAATACAGTATTTATTGACTTTTCTTTCTATTTGTTTTAAACGACATTGGTGTGAGATGTAAATTCTCACATAGGTCACTCTATCTTCGATGATATGAGGAGCGTGGCTCTCTCTATTCGAAACGAGAGATGAACTGACCGTGGTGGCGCATCGATCAACCGAGTGAAGAGAGAGCAGGACGAGAAAAAAAGATAGATAACGTACGACACTCATGAGAATACAAGACGTGAACGAATGCGAAGCATAGATCATGCGCGGCACTAGTGACTGTACAGGAAGAAAATGAAGGTGAACAGAAAAAGAGAGAATGTGGTAGATGAAAGAGGATGCGTATAACCTAACAATAGGACTATCCAATTTCTTTTGTTGTGACTTACCACTGTGGCTTTTTTTACTTAAGGATGCTTTTAGAACTCCACTAGCAAAAACGCATGAGCCAGATTCTTAATCGAGAAATATTCAACAATCGACATTGTAACTCGACTTCGATCAGAAAAACCACACGTGAGAAAAAATATCTTATCATAGTGAAAAGTTCGATTGTCTTGTTTTGTGCGACAAGAGACACCATTCATCAGATTGTCGAAAGTGTGAAACATAGAAACCATTGCTTCCTTTATTCTTTAAAATGATCTCTCTCTGCGCTTCTTCTTTTCCTTCTTGATTGTTGAATATATTTATGTTATCGCCAGCATTCGTGTTGATTAGTAATGACTGTCGACCAGTTTTGGTTTTTTCCATTCCCTTATCTATCGATTACATCCATCAATCAAATATTCGGTATTTCATCTATGTCTTATAGGATGATGTTCCAATAAACATTCATTCATGTACAGAACGATACGTACAGAAAAAGAATCAGAAGAGAAGTGCGCAATTGAACACAGAATACCAGTCTTGAGTGCATGTTTTGTCCTTCCTTTATGGCGAAAGGTGGCCAGGCATTTTCTTTTCTATCCCGTCGCTCCTATTTCCTTAGTTCTCTCTCTTTCTATTCTTGAATTATTTGATACAGTTTCGAAATTGTTCGTTACGATGATGTTTAGCTATGCCTCTCCCTCAGAAAATTGTTTCGTCTGTAGCACTTTGTAGAGCTTGTTGCGCTGATCATTTTGATAAAAAGATATTCAAGTTCACTGAATAAATGATGACGTTAGCATCAAAATACCCATAGACGTTAACTATAGCTGAGCAGCAGTCAGAAATAGCCGAAGTTTTCGAGTATTTTGACTCTATCACCGTCATTTATCGAGTAAGTTTGAATATCTTTTTTTTACCAAAATGATCAGTGAACGAGCTCTACAAAGTTCTACAGACGAAACAATTTTCTGAGAACCCTATGCTTGTTACAGTTGACTACTTTTGGAAATAGCCGTCTAAAATACGATTCGCAAGCATTTTGTTGTTGGTGGTCTAGAAACACTCGCTGATTGTGAAGTTAATTGAGAGATCGAGCAACGTCAACGCTTGTGAGATGATTAGGAATATTTGTTTCACTCCTGATCCGTCTTTCCAGTGACTTGTCAGATTGATGGTGCTCTCCTTGTTTCGTTGTAGCTGTTCCCAACATTCTACCTAATGCCACTTGGTCACCTAATGCGGTCACCATTGCTGGAGGCCATGATGTAGGCAAGGCACTCAACCAACTCCATTATCCTTTTGGTGTCTATGTGAATGAAGATCAAACGGTGTTGATTGCTGACTACGAGAATCATCGTATTGTGGAATGGAAGTCTGGTGACACGAGTGGTAGAGTCGTAGCCGGTGGAAAGGAAAAAGGAAATCGGAATCATCAGTTGCATTGGCCAACAGTTGTGATCGTTGACAAAGAGACGAACACTCTTCTCATCTGCGATCGAGGTAACAGAAGAGTGGTACGATGGCCTCGTCGAAATGGCACTCGTGGAGAAACGATGATCGAGAATATCTCTTGTTGGGGATTGGCAATGGATGATGAGAGATCTCTCTGTCTCTGATCACGACAGACATGAAGTGATACGATATAGAGAAGGAGAGAAGGACGGGAAAGTGGTGGCTGGTGGTAATGATCGAGGTGATCGTCTCAATCAACTCAATCAACCCTCCTACATCTTCGTCGACGGGAATCAATCAGTGTATGTGTCGGAACCCCTGAATCATCGCGTGACGAAATGGATGAAAGATATACAAGAAGGCATTGTCGTAGCAGGTGGTCGAGGCCAAGGA
>CAJNOP010000602.1:0-16577 GCA_905250075.1 Rotaria sp. Silwood1 | reverse complement strand
GATCAATTTGATGTGGTCTTATTCATATGTTATTAAACTTATTCAATAAAGTAATATTGTGTTCATTTCTATGACATGGGCTTTCTTTTACTAAATGATTATTTTCAGATCTCATATCGAATGAAAAACTACGTTAGTAACATTTTCAGACAACCTCTAATGAAATAGTTTAGAGCTAAAACAGTGTTGTCGAAAAGTTTATGTGTCAATCAAGTGTAGGTGGATGTTCTTGAGACATTTTGACGCGATGCATTGCTTGTGTCATCCATTTCATGCCCTCCATCATCTTAAAAGAAAGAAATTCTTTCTGACAAATTCTTTCATTCTAATTACTCACTTTCTTGGTTCGCTCTTCTAGGATTTTAAGTCGCTTGTCATCAGCTATTACTCCTGTTGGAATGCTGTAACAAAAGACTGATATTGCAAGACATGGCCAAATAGATCAAAATACTTACGTAGATTGATTTGCTTCGTTCATTTGTGCAGTATTCCTATATTTGGTCTCTATTTCGTGACACGCATAGTGGTATGTAGCTGCACTTTCAAATTCTTTCCAGTCTTTCTCACGTGCCGCAGAGGAAATCATCTCTAAACGACATTACATGTGGCAAATGTCTAACATCTCTGGCATGAGAACAGCAAACAGATGATTTCACAGGTTTATCCTTGAAAGGCTTTTTTCGATTGCATATGAAAGTGCAGCAACACTGTGTGTCAAATAGTCTGCATTACGAAAGCTAATGTTTTATCGAACGCACGGTATTTTCCACGCGTATGAAAGGTCATTTTGTAGAGTATATGTAAAACTTTTCTTACAGAACTTACTGAAAATTCTTACTGTTGGTATTTGTTTGTTCTGCTTTTTGCAACGGTGCATTGAACGCCAAAGTAACTTGCCTGATAGAGAAGCGTAGATTATCCATGATAAAGGTGGATAGACAAAGAGCGGTTTTTCGTAGTATTCTCGAATAAATGTATACCGTTGGTAGCGCCAAAAGTATTCTGTATTGTCTTGTACTTTATTGATCGTAAAGCTATAAATGTTGATGTATTTTTTTTTATAAAACACTTTTATTCGAAGAGAGATTAATCTTACTTGAATACTGCAATGAGTAAATTCAGCATGAGAATATTGATGATAAGCATTTGAAAAGCGAGAAGTATCTGTATTGCAGTTGCTCCAGCCCATCGACTAGTATCTGTACTATTTCTAATGATCTCTGAAACAGTAAATAATCTAAGCCAATGATTGACTGCTTGATTAAACTCACCATCTAAGTCATTTTTTTCATCTTCAACAATATCGAACAAGAACCAATATGATCGATAGAATATTTCGTAGAAAACGTCTTTTCCAGTGAATGGAATCGATTTATATTTGAACATTGACCGCGAGACTATACCGTAGGCCGCAATACACACAAAAAAAATATAGACGAAGGCAGAAAGATCACGAAACTAAAAGAAATTGTGTGCTTATGGATGAGAAATGATGATGTTCGCATAGAGATTTACCATTTCTCGTATCATCACTAATTTCGGACCAAGTAATTTGATAGCGCTAATGAATTTGAATGATAGCAGGAACCACAATTCAAGATCAAATGCCAGTACAATCCTATGAAGATTCTCAAACAAAAATTTTTCCAAGTTTTATATCTATGCGTTTGACGTACCTCGCAGCCGTAAATACATCGGGCCTGTCAGAATAATTATATCGAAGGAAAATTCCAATGTAGAAGAGAATATAAGGCAAAGTATTGAAGCAGAATATCAATATGGACCATGCCCATGATTGTGATCGATGCCATAATTCGAGCATTTGATTATAATAAGCGACAGCAAACTATTCAATTTATATCATAGAAAAACAATGAATTAGTACAAATCAATTACGAGAATTTTTATTATAATAAAACAATACATTCAAAGTTTCACGTTTCTGTCTCATGAACCACTTAAATTCGTTCGAAATAGCTTTAAAAACTTGTTTTGATTAGATACCCAAAGACAAATTAATGATTAACTGCTTATATATCTTAGCTGTTCTATCAAGAAAGCTACTCACTTGTCGAAGATCTTCAATGAGCATGGATGAAACCGTAATAATAACGTAATATTCAGTCCAGTGTAGATTCGGCACATCTTGACGAGAATCAAAATGATAAAGCATCATATAACTAAATACGAGTAGCAGCCAGATATAGACAATCTATGAAGAATATACTACGATCATTATCTATCAATCGAATGGGAAACGTATGTATCCTCTTGCCCAAATTAAGAGGAATGTACTTTTTTCTTCGATCAACACTGTTTATCATCGAAGTCAGGATTCACTCTCAGATTACATGTGCATTGTAGAATAGACATCCAACCAATCATGATTGACTTATGTTTGCTTCTCGCAATTGAGTGAACTTTAGTTTGGCAATGATCTGCAAGTACTGCCTTACTAGCATCTGCCGACTCATTTGTACAATTATCTAGCGAGTTGTCAGCTGGTAGTTAGGATATTAATACATGACTGAATATTGTACCAATCGCGTTTGCGTCAGTAAAAATCCTCTCGCTCGTGTTGCATCTAGAAATTTTGTAATAGAAAATGTGGAGTTTGTTTTGATCGAAGAGAAATGCGGAGTCGTGTTTCTCGGAAATGACAAATGAGTTCCAATGACTGTATGAAATCAGCAATCAGCAATTTCTTCTATCACTTATATGGAGATTGACTCTATCAAACGTGCAAGCACTCTAACTGGAGTAAAGAAAAGCATTAGAAAAATAAGCAGTAGAATAAATTTCTCTTACAACCATATCAGACGACTCTTGAGATCTACGCATAGGTATTTCCTTACATCTAAACCAAATATAACTCAATCATGGTTGGGTGTAGGATACATGTGATATGAGAGTTAGCCTTAACTTCGGTGATACACACCATTGATCGAAGAAAAAAGTACGTTCCACCTGTTTTGAACGGAAGGACACATAGATGTATACGTACGAAATGATAGCACATTTTGACGAAAGGACACTCGTGAAAATCTTTAAATTGCTTACAATACTTGTGAAAAGTATATTTCTCATCACGCTGGTAGTTTGTATAATAGTTGATTCCTCTAGAATAGCAACCAAACATGAATATAAAATGATCAGAAGATATTCTAATTTGAAGAGTTCATTTACCGTTTTACTTTCTTCATTTCTAAATTCTAAAACGCACAGAAAATGGTAAATTTACATACGTGAAATAGGTATTTACTGTAGCTTGAATTTGTTCTGATTTTCGATAATCCAAAAGCCATGGAGCCGTAAGGCCAAATGTCAGAAGACCCAATAAGAGTAACGGCTTTTCCGAAGTATTGCAATTTGAGTCAGCCAATTTATTGTACCAAATACGATTGAGAGCTGCATTGAAACAATTTGAGCTGATAAAAGTTTTGCATTCACCTGCAATCGCCACCTGTTCTTAGAGATCAATGTAGCAAAATTTCAATAAGATAGAATCAACTGACCTGCATACATGTCACATGTCCAAACAGATTCACTTCGCAAAGTATCAATTCGCACGCTCGTCGTTCATTTACTGCATAGCACTCATCAATGCATTGTTTAGCATACATTTCAAATGTAATCGATTTATCCTGAAATTTCTTCTTATCATCAATTTTGAGCGAGTGATGTGAAAAGTTTCGTAGAATAGCCGTAGCTATAAGAGCAGCACAAATTCGTGAGTCTATATGGAAGAGAAACACCTGTGCCATATCATAGCGACCAGTAAATATACACCAGAGGAATAGATCACGTAGCATATGTTCATCATCATAAAAGTTTACCGTTGTCTGTGGCGCAGTCGGAATATAGTCAGGACCAAGTTCGTAGGCCACATGGCTTGCACGACGAGTTCTTTGATTATCGTAAGTTGCCTGTGTATTTGGTTTTTCAGTGCTATCGGACGAGAAAACGACATTCCTTTTATCCTCTGCCGTATTGTTTGAGGGTTGAGACTGATCTTGAGTAGAATGAGGAGCTGGAGCTATACGTCTTGTTCTGCGTTGCTTTTCTCTCAGATTATTCGACGGCGCGTTCAGATTGTCGTTAGTATCAGACTTGAAACTTTTCTCATTTTGGATAGGTGGAACACTTTTTTTCTTTATTTGTCGCCGAAAAAGTTTTCTGCTCAAAGTTTCGATGAAAGCCCAACCATCTGCTTGCAGACGATCGATAAAACTTTGCTTAACATAAAACGATTTGATATAGGATCCAATATACCGATTCCATTGACGATCAAGATCATCGACTGTCATTGGCTTGTCAATCACTAAGCTTCTGATCGAAGACTAAGAGAAAATGAATGATATTCTCTCGACAAATAGTCTCATAAATAATCAATGAATCTAAAGTTATGTCATTTAACAAAACACTCAGAAATAGACTAGAATCGAATAAGACTCGATGATAAATAAAATAAGATTAGACTGATCCTCATAAAATGAATTTCTTATGGTCTAGTCGGATACACATGTATTCAAGAGCAAGAAAGATACTCTGTGTTCAAAATCAAGAATCTCCTTTCCTCTATCTTAATAAATATCCCTTCATTATTAGAAATACTTACTGGTCTGGTATTAGTACTATAAAGTTCGAGAAGAAATTGATGACCAAATTTAGCACGTTTTCTTAATTCTTCGTTCCGGTAATTGATCTTGCCATTAATCGTACTCGATTGCACTTGCGTGTTATCACGATTCGCGGTTTTCCAGTTGAGAAAAACCTCTGTGTCTAATGGTTTATATTTGATTCGAAGAAAGTAATCAATCAATGCGGGCCGATCATCGAGAAGTGCCTTTTTGAAAAGCTGTGGATAGTGACATTGATGCTAAACATACGTTTATAATATGGATACTGATGAGAGATTTTTTCACACACTTTATCCTCCTGTAGTATTTGCTGTGCACCAAAGGCGAAGTCCCACGCAATCGCTAATTTGAGAAGTTTTACGATGCCATTATCCTTCAGTTGCATAGTATAATCGGTTATCTTTTTGTTGTTGGCTTGGTGTGCTGAGAACATAAAATTTCATTCAAAAGCGAGAAAGTTTATCATATGCACTATTATACCTGTAAAAATTGCCTGACAGAGAGTATTGGTCAAGCTGGTTTTGCTGCCTAACCGATAAACGGTTAGATAGTGTCGATAATCATCGTCAAATAATTGCAAAACTGTTCGTATTACTTCGCCAAATTCTTGTTCGTCAGGCTCGTCTTCAGGTGAAGCAGCAATAACTTGTTTTAATTGTTTGATGACTTCCCTCTTCAGTTGATCTCTGAAATTCGAAACGTGAGACACATTCATGGTATAATTTCTCCAAGGACTCATGAATCAGAGTAAGAGACAATATTAGAAGATGCAATTGAACATCGGCCTTCTCCATTCGGGAGTTTGCTCTATGTCCACTAAACTCTTTGAGATTAAGGTTAATCGTATTTTCTAAACGTGAGGCGGTTCTACTACATGGCCGGCACATCAGACTGATATGAAATGGCTAAGACATGAATAATTGAAGAGGTTCCTTCTTATTTTTCGAGAAACTTCTACATGGGTATCATGTTTCATGGCCTTTGTGAATAGCTTTTGTCCGTCTCGAGAAGAAGAATTCAAGAAGTAGATGACTTTGATAAATTGTAGATTTCGTGGAAAAAAGAACGAATCGAAGTGAAGGAGATTAACATGATGAAATGAGCTTTTGTAGAGAAGAACACCCAAAATTTTCTCTTTCAATGCCACGTTAATCATCATTGATGGCTCCGTCCTTTTTGACCAAGCTCGTCTATTTCTGTGCATCTGAAAATTAGCTTTTTTTATTAGGACAGTTTTTGAACACATAAGAGTATTGCTAAAAATAATTCAGGTGCTATCGCCGTTCTTTCTCAATGAATTTTGTGTTAGGTCCATTTGCTGCTACTGCGCAAAGATTCACATGACAAAAAATCGAATCTTTTTCACAAGGCTGTTTCTATGATATAGTTTTAATTCTTGAAATTGGTTACTCACTGCGTGGGCGACAGAATTGATGAATCTTTGAATTCAATGAGATTCGCAATAGCATCTGCCATTCGACCACTTCCCTAAAGAATGGAATACATATCCATTCTAAATCCTAATCTCAACTTGCTTGCATGATTACCTGTATAATAACGACCGGTCGATGGCAGTCAAGATCATTCCAGATAACTTGACTTGTCCGATAACCGCCTTCAATAATGATTGTGACAGCAAAGCCTACGACAAAGCAATGACTTAGACAATACGGATGTTGTCTACTTTTTCTAGGAATTTTGTAAAATAGTGATTGAGATTTTTCATGTGAAGCCTAACATTAAAATTTCCTACCTCATACATGTGGATTCCTTCAGACAGATCTGTTCAATTTCACATACACCTCCTATTGTCTCAGTTTTCTATCATTTTTCGGTCTTTGAAATCACACTCTTTGCCGAGGTAAATAATTTGACGAAACTTATAATATCTATACTTTATTTCAACCAAATAAGTCCATTGCGTTTGATCAATGAGAAGAATTATGCAAAGTCTTCAATAGCACGAAAAGTAAGGATAACGACTACTCTCTAAAAAAATGCGTTTTCCAGAAAACCTATGAAAAAAGTTTCCGAGGGTTCGGAAACCGATTTTTCACCATCAGAAACCCTTACAAGGTTTCCGATAGTAACAAACTCGGAAACGCTTGAAAAGGTATCCGAGGCTCGGAAACCTTTGAAAGAGTTCTCGAGGGTAAGAAATGGGTTTCCGAACCCTCGGAAACTTTTTTGTCGGTTTTCTGGGAAACGAATTGTTTTTAGAGAGTACGCTGAGCATGTATCATTGCCTTCAGTGGTTGACTTTCTTTTAGAGAGGTTCTGAAAAGGGAAGGACTAATATGCTTTTAAAAATAGGTTTCGAGAAAGAAATCAACATTAAATCGACATGCTCTATCTAATTAGATTACTTTTTGTGTAAAGTCAAAAATAATACCCGCAATAGTATTTTTTTTTTGGCTACAGAAAATGTCTTCCACAAGCATAAGTTAAGATATGAATATTTCAGAATCTTGCAAGGATTACATTTTCTAATTAAATTTTATGGCGATAAGTCAATGGCACATGTACCAGAGATGCCCATCGCGTCTGAAAATATGCCGACGCCGTGCCGCAGCCTTAAAAAAAGCTGTCGCGATGGTTTTCAAAAAAGTGTTTCCAATTTCAATGCTGCGACTGTATTTGACCAGCAATATTGGTATTAGTCTATCAGATTCATTCAATCTCAGGGTGTTTCATTTGTAAACCTTGAAATTCTATTGAATTCATGCAGTTTTTCAATGTGCTCGAAAAAATGCTGCCACTGCCATGATGGTTTTTTTAAAAAAATCTGCCGCTATGGGCATCTCTGACATGCGGCAATGCTTCTGTGTTGAATCGAAAATTCGGAAGGTTCCTCAAAGATCAAAAAAAAACAATGCGTGCGATTGAAGTCCAGTGGAGATGGTCAATATTTCATCGTCAAATTATTTATGGCCATTTTTTACTTCAATATTCATGGAAAATAGTCTCACAGTATTTCGGCACGAAACAAATCACCCATAAAATTCGTGCGAGTAGTTTTTGTAAATAAATGATCGAGTCAAATGGGCTTTTGTTGATGATGAACAGTTAATTTGGGTGGCACACATTCCGAAGTCACATGATTTTCTCAATAATATTTTCGATGGTTAGCATGGAACGGATAGAATTTTGTTTTTCATTATAGATATCTTTTTTCAGAATGACAAAAATTATTTGACTAGATGAAAAAGTGATTCTCTGTTCATTTCGAATGTGTTAGCACTTAAAGAATAACGCTTACATGGATTGTTCTCTGTTTTGCATATATGTTCCACGAATGCTGATCTTTCTTTGTCACCCAGATATTTTTTTGCCGCGATGCCCGTATCCAAAAGTAGTAGATGGGTGTGATTGGGTTCGAGGACTTCGATATCATCGTCTTGCTCTTCCTCGTTGTCAATTTCTCTGGTCCGTGCTAGAGGTGTGGCTGTTTGCTGTCCGTCTGTACTAACGTACGCCAGTGCCTATTTTAGAATCATTCTTGCTTAAAACTTGGTTTTTTAATGGTATGTTAGATCCGTACCGCGTTCTTGAGTGCACTTTGCGATATTTCTGGAATCGTCGTCCACGAAGTAAGACCGATGAGTGTATACGGTTTAGATTCTTCTTGCATCAGATTGAATCGTTTGATACCAGATCCGATTAACTTGGAAACGCCGCTATTCAAGCCTGTGGTTAATATCCATACACCTAAAACAATTGTGAAAGTTTACAAGAGACACTTCCTACAGTTTGTAGTGCAAGTGCACCAGTCATAGTGGCTGCATGAGCTATTCCGAGTGCCAACTCTTTTTCCAGCTCATCTTTTATTATGAAATATTTTGCACCACCATAGCAGCTGATAATCACATTCGGTACTTCATTTCGATCAATTTGGATTGCCTTGTAGAGCGACGGCAATGTGTTTTTACCATCTTTCCAACAACGAATGAACTATTAACAAACAAAATCGTTGTTCAACAATAATCATATAGGACAATTCTCAATACTCACACGCGTGCTATTATTTCGTAGGATGCCGTATGTATTGAGTGACACATGTTGGATCTTCTCTACTGGTCTATAGTCAGGCAACGCTTCTGGTGGTTTAGTCAAAATGCCCCCAGTATAGCTATGTTCACGAACTAAACGATTACATGCACATCGGTCTGTGTCGGTTGTTGCAGATGTGAAGGATGCTTGACAAGATTTACCATTATCATGAACACAGGTGATTCCCACTAAATATCTTTTGTTTGCACTCTGACGAATGCTATCAATCCATCTTTCACCTTCCATCTTTGTTCATTAACAATAGAAAATAGTCTTAGATAGATCAATCTATGCACAGGTTTTTTACGAATAATTTATGAATTTTCAGTTATACTTTAAAAAATAAGATCGACTTCTAGAAGAGACAGGGAAGTTCGAAAATAATATATTTGTTGGCCTTAGTTTTAGGATTATACTGTTTAGTGAGATTGGAGTCTGTGAAAATTGTGAGATCTGAAATTTTGCGCACTAATAGAAACTCTATTAATACATGGCTACTATATATAACAAGATTTCTTTCCATTCGAAACACTGAAGACACGAATTGGGCACAATATTCTCTTGTCCATTCTAAATTCTCTATCAAGGAGGAAGATAGTATCCAAATATTATATGAAAGGAATACTGCAAAAATTTTCATTGGAAAAGTAATTTTTTGTGTCCTGAGGTGAACATTTGTGTTAAGATAAGGAACAGGGACCAACATGAGTGACTACGCAGCACAGCATCAAAAAGATTCGATATGAACTTGATTCTCAAGGCTCGTTAAAAAACAAATTATCAACATGTGGCTATATGGAAGATCATTGCATCACGACTATTTTGATGCATAGACTTGATCAGTATAGTTAAGAGGGCTGATTCAAGTTATTATTTAAGCAGACGTAATCATTCGTCGATTCTTCCCCTTATCACATAATCCTTTGACGAAAAGTTGTCAAGAAGATTTAAACTCATTGTATTTCATTTGTCAATAAATAAACGTATTCATGATAACAAAACTAACTAGAGATAACCGCAATCAGTTTTGATTTTCGGATTTAAACCAGCTTTCATAGCACGGAAGAAACTAAGATTAAAAAGGAGAGAGGGAACAGACCTCAACGCTTTCAGTTCCGGAACAAGAAGCATTATTCTCGTTCCCCAGTTTTAAACTTTCAATACGATCATGTTGCTGGCTTAGATTTTCGCAAGGCAAACAAGACAATATGAAATTAATACATCGTTGAATCCATCTAGACAGTGAAAAATTGAACTTGCAGTCAATATTCTGAACACAATCACGATCATACTTGGAATACTAGCCAAGTACAGTGGTTGGTAAGTGCTCAATGCAAGTGAATTTAGAACGAAAAGCATTGCTCAAGAGGGAAAAAGCTGATTCCGTGATTCCATTGATTCTATTGATTCTATGTGATTCTATTGATTCCAGAATCTGTATGAATATCATAACCTCTGTCCTCTATTATGTCGTCCCATTGTATTTTTCTCATCGTGGTTTCGGCCAATCATATTTTTTCATGCCGCGGCTTTGGCCAATCAGATTTTTTCATTCCGCGGCTCTGGCCAATCAGATTTTTTCTCGCGACGACTTCGGCCAATCAACTTTTTTCATACCAAGGCTTCGACCAATCAGGTTTTTTCTCACGGCGGTCTCGGTCAATCAGATTTTTTCATACCGCGGTTTCAGCCAATCAGGTTTCTTCTCACGACAGCTTCGGCCAATCAGGTTTTTTTATGCTACGATTTCTGCCGATCAGGTTTTTCATGTAGCGGTTTCGGTCAATCAGATGTTTTCACAGCGCTGCTTCGGTCAATCAAGTTTTTACACACCCTGGTTTCAGCCAATGGGATACTTTAACGCCGTGGTTTCGGTTAATTAGGTTTTATGTCACGGCAGTTTTGGCCAATCAGATTTTTTCATGCCTCGGTTTCGGCCAATCAGATTTTTTTTATGCTGCAGTTTTGGCCAATCAGATTTTTTCATGCCGCGGTTTCAGTCAATCAGATTTTTTTCATGCTGGAGATTTGAACAATCAGGTTTTAACATGTCGCAATTTCGGCTAACCAGGTGTTTCCTGCACTCTAAAAAAAATTCGTTTTCTGGGAAACCTATAGAAGGTTTCCGGGTTTGTCACTAAATGAAACCCTTTATAGGTTTCCGGAAAAGGGTTTCCGAGCTCTCGGAAACCCTCAAAAGCAACCAAAAACCTCAAGATCTCAGAAACGCAGTGCAGGTTTCCAAGACTTCAAAAAACTTCTATAGCTGTCCGAAAGCTAATCACAAAAGCACTCCCTAGTCTATATCTGTCGCCTTATTGTAACCGCTTATTCTAACCCCTAATCTAAGTCCTCAATCTATATCCATTCCTTTATTCTAACCCCTTATTCTAATCTCTTAATCTAACCCCTTACTCTGTTCCTTAATTTATCCCTTTTCCTATCCCCTTAATCTAATCCCTTATTCTATTCCTTATTCTATCTCCTTAATCTAATCCCTTAATCTAATCACTTAATCTAACCCCTTACTCAATTCCTTATTTTATTCCTTATTCTATCCCTTTAATCGAATCCCTTATTCTATCTGCTTAATCAAATTCCTTATTCTAATCCCTTAATCTAATCCCTTATTCTATCCGTTATGCTATCCCCTTAATCGAATCCCTTATTCTATCTCCTTAATCTAATCTCTTTTTCTAACCCCTTAATCTAATCCCTTAATCTAATCCCTTATTCTATCCCTTATTCCATCCCTTAATCTAATCCCTTATTCTATCCGTTATTCTATCCCCTTAATCTAATCCCTTATTCTAATCCCTTAATCTAACCCCTTACTCTAATCCTTATTTTATTCCTTATTCTATCCCCTTAATCGAATCCCTTATTCTATCTCCTTAATCTAATCCCTTAATCCAATCCCTTATTCTATCCCTTATTCTATCCGTTATTCTATCCCCTTAATCGAATCCCTTATTCTATCTCCTTAATCTAACCTCTTATTCTAACCCCTTACTCTATTCCTTATTCTATTCCTTATTCTATCCCCTTAATCGAATCCCTTATTCTATCTTCTTTATCTAATCCCTTATTCTAACCCCTTAATCTAATCCCTTATTCTATCTGCTTAATCAAATTCCTTATTCTAATCCCTTATTCTCTCCCTTAATCTAATCCCTTATTCTATCCCTTATTCTATCCCTTATTCTATCCCTTATTCTATCCCCTTAATCTAATTCCTTATTCTATCTGCTTAATCTAATCTCTTATTCTAACCCCTTACTCTATTCCTTATTTTATCCCTTATTTTATCCCCTTAATCTAATCCCTTATTCTATCCCTTATTCTATCCGTTATTGTTCTAATCCCTTATTCTAACCCCTTACTCTATTCCTTATTTTATGCCTTATTGTAACCCCTTAATATAATCCCTTATTCTAATTCCTTAATCTGATCTCTTAATCTAATCCCTTGCTCTATCGCTTATTCAATCCCCTTATTCTAACCCGCATTCTATCCCATTAATCTAATGCTTTATTCTATCGCTTAGGGTAACCCTTATCCTTACCATTAATCTAACCCTTTCGCCTATATTTGCCCCGTTATTTTAACCCCATAATCTGACGCGTTATTTTAACCTCTAATCAAAGTCCTTAGTCTATATTCAAGCCCTCATTGTATTCTCTTATTGTAGCCCCTTATCACATCTCCTTATTCCATGTCCTTTTTCTATATGTATCCCCTTATTCTAATCGCGTAATGTATCCCCCGTTTTTAATCACTTAATCTAGGCGCTTGTTCTACCTCCTATGGTATCTCTTTGCTCTAACACCTTAATCTATGCGTATTCTCTTATTATAACCCCATAATCTAACTCTCGTATTTTGATTTGAGTTCCACTATTGGTGGACATGTATCCATAGTATAAAGAGACGAGAAAAGCTCCTTAATGTAAACTCATGAATTTCGTTGAAGACCTTCAGTGTCTATGTCTGTTAAAGCGAATATTATGAAACTTGTGAAAGTTCACAAGTGTATATGACTGTTAGGTCCAGATTCATATTGTCAGCTGAATTCCTAAAGTGTTTAAATCTGTCAAAGACTTAGATATGATGTCAGTCAAAGTGCTAAATCTTGTGAAAGACAGAGATATGAACTTGATGAAATCCCTCAAATATTCTTGTTTTCCAAATTCACGGTCATGAAGTCAATGAAATTGGTAGAAGTTGGAAGTCTCCTAAATAGAATGTCATTAACCCTTTGAGGACTGAATGTTTTTCAATTGAAAAACGGTTCTTCAATCAACCTGTTATATTTGGCTCAAAATGATCAGATAAAAACCTCATAACAATGTATCGAGAAAAGAGAGGGTGAAATCATGCGTTATTACATAGTAGGAGAAAGAAAGGAAGACATCTGAGAAGGATCTATATGATAGGAAGAAAGAGAGAAAAGACCTGCATGAGATGCCAGGCAGGCGACCTATTTATCTTGAAGATTATAACAGTTTAATATGGAGCAAACATTTTCTTTACTGAAAACTAGGTGGGAGAACGTATGTCCCATGGTCCTCAAAGGGTTAATTTAGTCTGATTTCTAGAGTGTTCATGTCTCGTACAACGGGCGTCGTGCTATCAGTCTTATTGCTATTGTCTTCATGTCTTCCTCCGAAAGACTGAGTGAAAAAGTTAGTCTTAATTCTGTTGTCTTTCTGTATTTGAAAATCATAGTCACGAAGTCAGTCTTAGTCATCGAGTCTTTATGGCTTTTTTTGAGCAAGAGTCGTAAAATCAGTCTTGTGTCTTGGGATCTTGACATCTCTCAAAGCTAACAACATAAAGGCAGTTGAAGTTTTTAAGTCTTCACGTGTCTCAAAGCCGTGCCCATAAAGTTAATGAATGTTATTAGGTCTGAAATCCTATCGAACTCAGGGTCAAGAGTTAAAGTGGAATCCTATAGTGATGAAAGCTTTTTGTGTATTTAAGTCAAAGTCTTTAAGGCAGTCTGACTTCTGGTGTTCGTATTGCTGTCGAACCCAGAAGGTTGATGTCATTTGGAGTCTTGGGATCTTTAGTTTCGTTACTGCTGAAGTGTAGTTTTCGTATTCTCGTTACTTTTGCAGACCTTTTGCCGAATCAGTTGGAGAAACTCTATCCTGCGAAGTGAAGAAATAAATATCTACTGTTTTTTTTTCAGAGTGATTCGAAGATATTTTACGTTGCTTATGTGTTCAAACAGATGATTCAGAAAAACGCCAACATATTTTTGAAACGATACACCATGGCATTTTCTACAATAGGTGAAAGCAGAAATTTTTGTGACTTGTGCTAATATATTTGGAAAGAGCTAAAAGGAAAAAGGTCTGAGAGTCTATAGTGTCTCACTGTCCAGAGTTTGTTTTTTTTCAGCTAAACAACAATCACATTTCGCAAATGTTTCATTCTGTCCGACTATTTTCGAACATCAAGATGCTTACTTTATCGAGATGATGATATTCAGAAATAAGTTTTTTTTACATTTGATTTGATTTAGATAGTAAATGTGTTTTTTTAAAGCATTTACATCGATATCAAAGTGAGAAACTACAACATGTGATACATCTTTTCTTTAGCTCTCTCCAAATCTATTAACACAAGCCAAGAGAATCTTTTTTTTTGATTATTGTACAGAATATCAGGACGCATGTTTTGAAAAAATTTAAGATTTTATCATTTACGTTTGTGGCGATCTGTGGAGAATAATGATGTTGCAAACGTTCCGAGAAACCCGGAATTTGCTTGACATTATCTCGCAAATGAAGATTTCTTCATGTTTTCCATCGTTCCTCTCCTGTCACTCTTCTGTATATGGCGGTTGAAAGGATCCTCAAACGACCGAAACTTGCACTACATTCGTTGCAATCTGTTGATAAGGATCATAATGCTTGTACTTGGATGAAACATAAATGAATGAAGAAGGAGAAAGACGGCATTCTTTGATTAATCTGGCAATTTAATGCAGCTCTTCGATCCTCACAGTAAAATTTGTCGTAATCCATTCAAGTTTTTAGGTATTGAAAAATGTAATAACAAATCGAAATTTTCTCAGGAACAATGTATTTTCTTTTGAATTCTCAGAGTTCTAATGCTTTTACACAACAATTCCACATAAATTGAATAAGGTTTATATCACGCATGTCGTGCAATTCCTAGACTTCTAAAATAGCGATCGTAACATTAGAATCAAAAAGAAGACATTCGAATGCTATTTCTATGTTTGAGAATACTGGATAAGTTTCCGGAGCTTTTTTTCAGAAACGCAAGAGTTTTCTGAAAATTCGAAAACCCTGAAGGGTTTCCAATAGATGTTCGGAAACCATGTTTTTTTTTTCGAAACGTTTCCACCGTTTTTGATGCTCGGAAACCCAAAAAGGTTTTCGAGAAAAAAAATATCGGAAACGCAAAGATTTCCGAGAAGGTTTTTAAATCAGAGAAGGTTTCCGGGGATATCTTTCGGTTTTCAAAAAGAGCACCAGGGTTTCTGAGAATACGATTGAGGGTTTTCGGACCTATATTTCGAAAACTCATAGGTTTCTGGATCCTCGGAAACCCTGAAGTTATTTTCAGAAACTTAACATGAGTCCGGAAACCTTCCCGGATACGTTCAAGGGTTTCGGAAACAGTTTCCGAAGGGGTTTCGGTTTTCGAGAAAACGTTTTTTTCTTAGAGTGTGTGCAAACACCTGATTGACTGAAACCATCGTGAGAAAAAATCTGATTGGCTGAAACCACGATGTGAATGAACCCGATTGGCCGAAACAGCAACATGAAAAAATCTGATTGGCCAGAACTGCCGTGACATAAAACCTAATTAACCGAAACCGCGGCGTGACAGTATCCCATTGGCTGAAACCAGGGTGTGTAAAAACTTGATTGACCGAAGCAGCGCTGTGAAAACATCTGATTGGCCGAAACCGCTACATGAAAAACCTGATTGGCAGAAATCGTGGCATAAAAAAATCTGATTGACCGAAGCTGTTGTGAGAAGAAACCTGATTGGCTGAAACTGCGGTATGAAAAAATCTGATTGACTGAGACCGCCGTGAGAAAAAACCTGATTGGTCGAAGCTGTGGTATGAAAAAACCTGATTAGCCGAAACCGCGATGAGAAAAATCCAATGGGACGACATAATAGAGGACAGAGGTTATGATATTTATACAGATTCTGGAATCAATAGAATCACATAGAATCAATAGAATCAGTGGAATCAATAGAATCACGGAATCAGCTTTTTCCCCCTTGCCGAAACCGCTACATGAAAAAACCTGATTGGCCGAAGTCGCCGCGAGAAAAATCTGATTGGCCAAAGCCGTGCCATGAAAAGGTGTGATTGGCCGAGACCGCGGCATGAAAAAGCCTGATTGGCGAATAGAAGCAGGCATTTTTTTACGTTTGATTCCATAAGATTCTATGTGATTCGAAGTGATTCTGATTGATTCCGAGTGATTCTTTTGATTCCCACTGATTCCGACTTCCAGAATCAGCTTTTCCCCCCTTGGCATTGCTCCACTTCAGTTAATTTTTGAAAAAACATTATATGATTAGAATCAGCATTAAATTCTGAGCATAATGCACTATTTTATTCTTTACCCGGGTGAAAAAAGGTTTTGGCTGTGATCCCCTAGAGGATCTCTAAAAAAAATTTTTTTTGTCCTAGTTTTCATGATCAGGTAGGTTATCGACATTGCTGATCATAAATTATATATTAATTTTCCTTTAAAATGATAGAGAAGCTCGAAAAAAAGGACAAAAAGAGTTGGTTTTTGAGAGACACTATTATCGAATTTTTTCTGTTATTTGACCTATTTTGACTCTAAAAACCAATATGAGACAATAATAAATGCGGAAACTT